>SKCR01001766.1:0-25767 GCA_019454045.1 Zanthoxylum bungeanum | reverse complement strand
ACTTTTGACTGAGCAGGCTGACAAGTGGTAGTAGAGTGTACGGGGTAAATACATATAAGCTAATCCATTGACTTGGGAGAATTTCAAGAATGAATTCAAAGACAATTACATAAATTCTGCTTTTATGGATGATATGGGGAAGGAATTCTACAGGTTGACTCATGGTAATGGCACCATAGATTAATATGACACTTTCTTCCACAAGTTAGTGCAATTTGTTCCGCACTTGAGAGACAATAAGTAGCGTAAGATGGATCGCTTCCTTAACGGTTTGAATACGGAATTAAGATCCCGGATTAGATTGTTTACGATGAACAGTTTGACAGAGATGGCCGATTATGCCAGAAAATTGGAGTTTGCAGAGAAAGTATGTCAAGTTGGGCAGGATTTACAGATGAGGAAAATGAATAGAGAACGTCGATCTTTTAGGGAGGGAAGCCAGAGTAAGAATAGGAGTGACTCAAGACATAGTGGAAGTTATCAAATGAGTTCTGAACAGCCTCATAAGCAAGCTAGATCTACAGTTAGTCAAAGTTCACTGAAAGCACCACCCAGCAGTACTCCTAGTGGTCAAAAAAGTCAAGCTCAGGATATGAGATTTCCATTATGCGCTACATGTGGGAAAAATCACGATGGAAACTATAAGCTTGTTATTCTTGCGGAAAAAGTGAGCCACTTGAAGAGAGATTGCCTTAATGCCAATGATAACAGTGGACACATTCAGAGGAAAGCTATTCCTCCAGCTCAGGATTTCAGAGGCACTCATGGTCAGAGTGGGGTTCGATTTCAGACTTTTGGCATTCACACGGGTGCATGTGTGCAGAGTAGAGCCGCTTCAGGTGGTTAGACTAGTAGACCTAAAGTCCAGGCTAGGGTATTCGTTATGACGTACCAAGAGGCTTCAACAGCACTGGAGGTTATCACCGGTACATTGTGTTGGGGTTTTGGGCGATGGGGCGCAGCGGAAGCGCGGGTTCGGGCGAAATTATATTTTAAAACTTTTTCAAAATACCGAATAAATTTTCAATATCTAATATGAATAATTTATTCATATTTCACCTAAATCTATTTATTCAATATCAAATATTGACATTATTAAGTTGAAAACTCCCGAAACTTTTACGAAAATCATTTTTCCGCAAAATTACCTAAAACGCGTTTTTGACCGAACCGACTACCTGACACTTATGAAAACTGCCCAGGTCAGCTCCAATAGTGTCGGGGCAGTTCATGGGCTGCCCAGACAGTGACGAATTCACTGTTTGCACAGCCGTCACCTGGTTGGCTCAAAATCCACCCGGCAACACCGTTTTTGGCTGTTTTCGCTTATTTCAAGTCGGAAACACTTTCCGGAAATTGTGCCAACACCCAAATTACATCCAAAACATTCATAAGACAACAATTTCATCACAAAATTTTCAGATATTCCAGGTCTGAAACAGTAAACGAAATTGCCAACAATCATGCTTTAAATCCAATTTTTTCAAGACTAAATCAATTAATCTTAACAGTAAATCAAAGCCACCACACTTGAAGCACCCAAGAACAATTCTAGGTATTACAAGAGTGGTTATATCACTCTAGAATGACAACATATTATCCAACAATAATTTGAATAAAATTGAACCATAATTACACTAATTAGTTCCTTAACACTTCACACATGCACCAATCTTCCATTTCAACTCACTACAACCAAAAGCCCCAAATTTTCCACAAACAAAGAAACCCTAGAACATTTCTAAGTATTCAAGAAAAATATGAAAATAAATTTCCAATCTTAGGGATTAAGGATTACCTTTTAATCTTCAATTTCTAAGCCATTTTTTCTTAAATTTTATTTGTTTTCTTCATGGATTTTGAAACAAAATTTCCAAAACCCATTTTGAGGACTCACGGCAGTGAGCAAATGATGAAGAAGATCAAAAAACAAAATTTTTCTCTCTCTCCCTTATGTATGGACAAAAATGGAAGGCTTTTGGGGGTAAATTTGTCTTTTAATTTTATCAAATAAAAAACACAATTACACTTTATTTTTAACCAATCAAAATTGGACAAATAAAAGTGTAATAAAAGTCATGCCAAGTTGTCAAATTAAATCTCACAATGTATTATTCAAATAATAATAAATGGATAAAGATTAAATTTTTAAAATTTTAATTATTTAACTATTAAATAATTAAACAATTAATTTACACACATATATGTATTTTTATTTACATTAAATAACAAATACATATATTTATGGCATGTGTCAAAATCTCATTTGACGAATAATTAATGTGTATCTAATCGTATTATGTATCAAATATAAATACACAATAATTATTAGCGGATAAAATCCTCTAATTGCATATGTTATCGTTTAACCAATTAAACGATCCAGATTAACTCATTTAATCCGGTGAAGTTTTATGAATAATCTATATTATTCATATCGAGTTGCCCAAGTGCTCAACGAGTACACTTCATATTGTGGGACTCTCTAAGTTTAGGCTTATCCGTCACGAAATCCAATTTCGTGTCCATAATCCACCCACTCATGGATTATGACGACCACAGATAATCTCGCTAAACTATGCAAGTTGAGGTCATAGCATATGTATAATCCTTCCGTCACATGCTATCCGTATTATACCTGAGATATAGATGAGAACGTCAAATCCGTTCGGTATAATACAGTCGACTTTCAATTTACGATCTCGAAATAACACTCGGAACTGGTTTTCGATGTTATGCCACGGCCATGGATTTACTAGATCGTAAACACGTGATGGATGCATATGCCCTGTACACAGAACTGACAGATCCTATCTTGATACGCACATGATATCATGAGCATCAGTCCACAACTAACGAACAGGCGGAGGTCTGATCATGACTAGATCATTAACGTGACTGCCATCAAAGTGTGGAGGATAGCTCATATATCCACAGTGGTATCTCAAGTCGAAGGACCATTATGCTCGCTCAACTCGAGAAGGTTCCTATTGACGTTGGTGTACCATCTATTAGGAAACCTTTAGTTAGTCGTTCAGTGTCTTATCAAATAAACACCTACATGTCTATATGAGTCTCCGAGACTCATGGTTCACTGGGATAAACCATCGGACCAAGTCATGATATACGACATGTACTGGTCTCAACGGATTATACTAACCGACCCGTGTTAATAAATCTTGACCATGAACTTTATTTAAGGATGTACATCTTATAGTGCGCTTCCCAATATCAATTACAAATTACGTTGTAACTGCGCACTATATGTAAATCCTAGGGTCTAGAATTTTGGTTTGTACATCTTATTTTGGATGTACATCTTATTTTGGTTTGTATTTTGATTTTAAAAAAATGCACGCGCACACACACACACACACACACCACACACACACACACACACACACACACACACATATATATATATGTTTGTTGTGTAACAATTAACAAGTGTTGTGGTTGGTTTTGAAATAAAAATTATTTTGGGTGATTTTAAAATGTGTTGAAGGGTTTTTTTTTTTTTTTAAAAAAAATAATAAATTAGGTGTACAATATCCAATTTTTTCCCATTTTGATTTTTTCGAACCCCGTTTTTTCCTAAACACTCATAATGGAATATCGTATTTCATTAAAATATTTTAAAAATACACCCATGCTAGATATCCATTGGTTAGACCCACTTTCGCTGCGTGATGCACCAATCTGACCCTATGGGTTCCACATCCGCCCCAACACCTCCCACCAATACAACCGAGATATGGAGTTTCTTGGGATTAGCAGGTTATTACCGACTATTTGTTCATGGATTTTCCATCATTGCAGCACCGTTGACGAAGCTTTTGAAGAAGAATGCAAAATTTGAGTGGATTGATGAGTGTCAGCAAAGCTTTGATAAGCTTAAGGAGTGTTTGACAACTGCTCCAATTATTACCCTTCTGTCAGGCATATGTGGATATGTGGTGTACAATAATACCTCGAGAAAAGGTTTATGTTGTGTATTGATACAACATGGGAAGATAATATCTTATGCTTCTCAGCAGCTTAGGCCTCATGAATTGAATTATCTACTTATGAATTGCAGTTAGCTGCAATAGTGTTCGCATTGAAGATTTGAAGACTTACTTATATGGAGAAAAATGTCAGATCTTTACGGATCACAAGAGTTTCAAGTATCTACTCACACAGAATGAGTTGAATATAAGACAAAGATGATGGATCGATCTGTTGAAAGTTTATGATTGTACTATCAACTATCACCCAGGAAAGGCTAATCTAGTAGCAGACGCTCTTAGTAGGAAGTCCACAGGTACTTTAGCTCACATGGATGTCGTTTAGTTGCCATTGCTCGTGGAACTCAGATATTTGAGAGTTGACTTATTAGTTAGTGATTCAAGATCTCTATTAACAACTCTTAAAGTCAGGCCTATATTAGTGGAGAGAGTTAGAGAAGCCCAGGCTCAAGATACTCGTTTGATGAGAATCATAGATGATGTGAAAAATGAAGAACATTCAGATTTCTCGCTTAGAGATGATGATATATTGGTGTACAGAGATAAATTATGTGTGTCTGAAGTCGGGAGCTTGAAGAGAGAGATCATGGAAGAAGTCAATTGTTCTGCTTATTGTATACATCCAGACAGTACTAAGATATATAGATGATAAGTGTGATTTATACCCACTTATTCATACATTCTTAGCTTATTATTTTGTTAGGATTTGTGTCATTTTACGTGTTTTGTAGTTTTTTTTTTATGTTTTATTGATAGGAAACATTAGAGCATGGATCTTGAGGCTAACGTACATATTTGGGGAGCTTAAGGATGCAAATGAAGCACATAGGGAATGAAAATACACGAAACAAGTCATCCTAGCAGAGATGATGGCTATGGATGGAAATTTCGCCTGTAAACCCGCAAAAACCCACCCGCAATGGGTAGGATTTGGTAAATATTTAAGTGGGTTTGGTGCAGGTTTGGTAATTTAAAACAAAATCTATTGCGGATTTGGAGCAGGTTTGGTAATTAAGCAAAACCAGCGGATACCCACTGTGGGTATCCACTACCCGCAAACTTATTTTTTTTATATCTTTAGGGTAAAAAAATCTCTCATATAAAAGGACTCACTAACTTACAATTTGTGAATTGCTCTCTCTTAATATTTTTGAATTACTTTTAGTCATGGTTCAATAATTTTGATGATATGAATTTAACATAATGAAGGATATTCAGCTAGTGATTCATGGATGTAATTGTGATCATATGAATTTGACATTATGTTATAAATATTTTAAACTTTTATTTATGTGTCCTACTTTGTAAACTATCAAATATATTTTTTTGTATGTTATGAAAAACTATCAATTTTTAATTAAAACGATTGTATTATTAAAAGCATAAGAGAATTTAATATTTTAAAAACCCGTAAAAAATCTGCTGGGTACCAGTGCGGGTTTGGTAATTTATTTTTATATGCGGGTGTGGGTTTGGTAATGAAAATTAAAACCCGTAGCGGGTATGGTGCGGGTTTTGTAATTTATTTACATATGCGGGTGCGGGTTTGGTAATGGCAAACCCGCACCAAACCATATACACTGTCATCCCTAAGGATGGTGCGCTACGCCACTTCTGGAGTCGTGACGCCATAAGCATGACCAAATACATATGTTTTTCTCGAGAAGCAGGCGTCGCGACGCCAGATGCCTTGGAAGAGTTTCAGACTTAGAAATCTGTTTTCTAAAAGCAGAATGACTCCCTAAACTTTCTTTTAAATATATGAGCTCGTCCAAAACCTTAAAAAAAATTAGACACAACAATAGAGCTCTAAACGTATAATTTAGAGAGATCCAATGAGAGGAATTGAATAGCAATTAGAGAAAACGAAGACGGTGACGTCCAAAGACAAATAGATTCGATTCGGGTTTTATCTTCTAATTTCTTTCTTCAAACTCTTATGATGTTCAATATATTTTTGACCCTGTTTTCATTATTTTTCTATTTGGTCATGAACCAATTTTATAATTTTAGAAGATGATGTAGCCTATGCTTGAACCTATGTGTTGATTGCCAAATAATTATTATGAAGTTTTAATTCACTTTATTTATATTTTCTTATGTTTAATGCTTCTGGTTTGTTGGCCACAAATTAGATGATTTCATGTTTAGAATCTATCACTAGAGAGAGTTGATTTTCAATAGGATCTAGAAAATATAACTTAGGAATTTTATAGAGTTCGGGAGGCCTATAATTCATTTAAAGTCGTTAACAAATAATCATAAAGTGTAATGAATTGTCAATTATAGAATTTTATAGGGATATCAAAGTCGGTAATTGATAATATTTTCACTCGGGAGAGAGAGTTAGAATAATTTAGGATTCTTGGCTTATAAACTAAGAAATTGAGTAATAATTGATTGGCATGACAAATACATAGGGGATAGTTAGGTGAAATCAGACTCTAGAATTTATCTCATCTTGGTTTTCCTTAATTAAACATTTTGACTTTTCGCTTATTTAGTTGTTAGTTTTAATTTACTTTAATTTAAATTACTTCTAAATACAGTTAAGTTTATTAATTATAGTACTTAATGCGAATTTGATTCCAATTCTTGTGGGTTCGACACTCTATATTCATCATTTACTAAAACTTGATACTGTATAGTTAAGGTATGAAAATATTATAATAAGTTTTTGGCGTCGTTATCAGGGATTGTTTAATCTTATTCACATAAATACTATTATCAAGTAATCTTAATTTTAATTTAGTTTTTTTTTTATTACTTCTTTTTTTTTCTGTGGTCAGTGAATTCGAAGATCCACAAGTCTCGAATCGCTCCTATTTGATCCTGAAATAGAAAGAACTATGAGGAGACTAAGGAAAAAAAATAATTGAAAAAGAATCGATGGCGATTGACAACAGAGAGAACAACTCGCGGTATGTAGTAATCCGAGATCACTTTAAACCGGTCGTTGATGATAATTATTTTGGGATTGCGTACCAATCGATCAATGCTAACAACTTTACGTTGAAACCTGCATTGATCAATATAGTACAACAGAACTAGTTTGGGGGTTCAATCGTAGAGGATCCCATCATTCACTCAAGAATGTTCTTGGAGATGACGGATACCATTAAGATGAATGGCGTGAATGCAGAGATCATCGGACTACGCTTGTTCCCATTCTTTTTAAGGGACAAAGCGAGAGGTTGGCTGCAATCTATACTAATGGGACCATCATGACATGTGAGTATATGGCCACACGATTTCTTGCGAGGTTCTTTACACCCGCTAAATCAGCCCAATTGAGAACAGAAATTAGTAAATTTAAGCAGTTGGAGACCGAGAAATTCTATGAGGCGTGAGAGTGCTTTAAAGATCTAATAAGGAGGTGCCCACAACATAATTATGAAGACTTGATTCAAATTCAGTTATTCTATAATGGGTTGAATAGTCCAAACTATGGTTGATGCAGCTGCTGGAGGAACTCTGTTCAAGATAACTGCTGAAGATGCTTATGCTTTATTGAAGGAGATGGCCGTTAAAAATTTCCAATGGCCAAATGAACGCTCGATGATGACTAAGGTGGCTGGTATATATAAGGTGGATCCCATTGTTGCACTTACCACTCAAGTGTCATCCCTCACGACTCATATAACAGCACTGACCAATCAAAGAGCTCAATCATCTATTGAAGCTGCTACTACTAATAGAATAATCTTACTAGACGGAGGAGCAAGTTTTGAGTAAGTTTACTATGTGAACAATCAGAATTTCAAAACTATAGAGGAAATCTTATGCCTAACTATTATCATCTGAACTTGTCATATGCGAACACAGAAAATGCCTTGCAACCTCCTCATGGCTTCAATAATCAAATAGCTGAGCAGAAACCATCTTTAGAAGACCTCATAAGTATGTTTGTTGTTAAAACTTCAGAGAGGTTTGAGAAGAATGAGTCGAGAATGAACAATATTGAAACACACATGGGAAATATAGAGGCAACAATGAAGTCCTTAAAAGTACAAATAGGTCAACTTGCTTCTTCCATGGCTAATCAATATATGGATATTTTCTAGTAATATTGAAGTCAATCCTAAGGAACAGTGTCGAACCATTACCTTCAGGAGTGGGAAATAGATTAGAGATGCCCCTAAGGATCAAGATAATCAAGACAAAGAAGCGACATCTCAAGAGGAAATAATAATAAAAGAGGAGAATAGTGTAACAAATCTTCTGTATAAGCCACCCCTCATTCTGAAGACACATTTGCCATATCCCCAACGCTTTCAAATGAAGAAATTGGATGATCAGTTTGCCAAGTTCCTAGATATTTTTAAAAAGATCCATATCAATATCCCATTTGCAAATGCTTTGGAACAAATGTCGAACTATATGAAGTTTATGAAGGAGATGATGTCAAATAATATGAAGCTGACTGATTTTGAAATAATAGCACTCATAGAGGAGTGCAGTGTCATTATACAGAAGACGATCCCTCCAAAGATGAAGAATCCTGGCAGCTTTACTATACTATGCATTATTGGAAATCTATACTTTGATAAGGCACTATGCGATTTGGGTGCGAGAATCAATCTCATGCCTTTGTCCAACTACAAACAATTGGGCCTAGGAGAGGCGAAGCCAACCACCATCACATTGCAACTAGCAGATAGATTCCTCACTTACCCACGAGGAATAGTGGAGGACGTGTTGGTTGAGGTGGATAAATTCTACTTCCTTGCTGATTTCCTTGTTCTTGATATGGAGAATGATCATGATATCTCAATCATCCTTAGGATACCTTTCTTGGCAATATACAGAATGATCATTGATGTGCAGAAAGGTGAACTGACGATGCAAGTTCAGAACGAAGAAGTCACCTTTAGTGTATTCACAGTCATGCAGAGTCCTCAAGGTAATAAAGAATGTGACATGATAGACATTATAGAGAAGATAGTTACATTATAGAATGACAATGTGTTAAGTGCGTCTCCATTTATTCAAGCCAACACGCATAGTGAACCAGTAGTCAAGCAACCAACGAGCATAATGCAACCATGTAAAGAAGATCATTTGCAGCCAAAACTAAAACCGATCCTACGGTGCCGTAAAAAAAAGGAATTCAATAGTCAATGCTCGCCTGAAGATGATCAATGGAAAGTTAAAAAAGAGGTCGAGCCAATTTTACCGCATGTGCAGTCAAAAATTCAAACTGGCGGAAAATCTACAGATCATGTCCCAAGGGTGGAGCCAATAGATGAACAATTAAAAGACCATGGGGGACCTTTCGTAGTTGTTCTGTCATAGCCAGTCAAGCTGGTTTTTTCATGTCATAACAACCGGTGGATAACAAATAAGAAAGCACATGAGACTACATGGTCCATTACATTGAAGCCACCATGACCACTTGGGTGGTTATGTCTAGCTAAAAACGTTAAACTTAGCGCTGGCGGGGAGGAAACCCACATATTTATTTTTTTTTATTTTCTTTACTGTAGTTTTATTTTATTATGTGCTATTTACGTGTTTATTAGTTTGTATGTGTATTTATGTAGGTACTAGCATAACCCACACATCCCGCGCAATCAAATTTTGACCAGTAAAAAACTGATCAACTCCATGGACAGTAGTGTTGTTCCTCACTGTTGTTTCTTTAAGTTTATCTTACATTGAGGACAATGCAAATTTTATGTTTGAGAGTGTGTGCATATTAGTGTTAGTTCCTACTATTTAAAAATTAAAAAAAATATATTTTTTTTTTGTCCTAAGTAGTAATGCATATGTCCAAATGCTAAGTTTTGTTTGCTTTAGGATGAAATCTTAGAAACGATACGTGTCCAATTGATTTTTATATGATTTCTTGAGTAGGTGATCTAGGTTAGACTCGTAAACACTTAAAAGTAAGTTCTAGCAATATAGCCTAAGTAGTTGACAATGTGACTAGTTGAAGAAATTGTTTGAAGATGAATGACCGTTTGCTTAGATATTTGTCTTTGTTTATAATTATTTATGATATATTGTATGACTAAAGAAAAGAAGACAAAGATCTTTTGAAAAAATGAAAACAGCAGAAAAGAAGAAAATACTTTGAAAAAAAAAAGATAAACAACCTATAACCGATAAGCGTGAAACTACCCATGGACGAGTGATGAGACCACTATGAGGAGAAATGCTACCTTAAATGGTAGGTGAGTCAAAAGATTATGAAAAAAAAAGAGAAGTCATATCATATAGAGCTTAATAGGAAAATATAGAGCACTTTTGAGATATGTTGGTTTGACCCATCGGATTCCAATTTTTACGACGAAATCATTAAGTTGGCTACTTAGGAGTCGAGCTGTGATCGGACCTTTACACACACTGTGAGTCTAGCTTAGATAATTTATTCAAGAACTTGGATATAAGTTGCATTGAGTACTTTGAAGGTTCTGTGATTTCATCGGTAGACATTCTTTGAGGATAATATTATCTGTAACTACCAAGACTGTTTTATTTGTTTCTTTATTTTTTACATGCATGTGTGTGAATGACGTTTGTGGGTGTCGTCGTTGTAAGTCCTCATGAGACTATAACTCATCCATTGGGATCGTCTAGGAGTTTAAAGGCTTGTTGCATACATTAAATGCAATCTTGATCCCTACGAAAGTGGTCTAGTTAATTTAGTTACTTTTGTTTGTTTTTTTATTTAGTTTTTATTTAGACTTTTGCTAGGGGCTAGTAAAATCTTAAGTTTGGGGATGATTGATAAGTGTGATTTATATCCACTTATTCATACATTTTTAGCTTATTATTTTGTTAGGTTTCGTGTCATTTTACGTATTTTGTAGTTTTTTTTTATGTTTTATTGATATGAAACATTAGAACATGGATCTTGAGGCTAACGTATGTGTTTTGGGAGTTTAAATATGCAAAAGAAGCACACAAGGAATAAAAATACGCGAAAACAAGTCATCAAGGTAGAGAGGATGGCGTCGCAATGCCCCAAGCATGAACAAATACATATGTTTTTCCCGAGAAGCATGCGTCGCGACGCCCCAGAAGAATTTCAGACTTAGAAATCCATTTTCTAAAAGCAGGACTCCCCAAACTTTCTTATAAATATATGAGCTCGTCCAAAACCTTAAAAAAGAAAGATTAAACATAACAATAGAGCTCTAAACACATAATTTAGAGAGATCCAATGAGAGGAATTGAATAGCAACAATAGGAGACGGAGATGGTGACGTCCGATGACGAAGAAATTCAATTCGAGTTTTATCTTCTAGTTTCTTTCTTCAAACTCTTATGATGTTCAATATATTCTTGACCCTATTTTCATTATTTTTCTATTTGGTCATGAACTAATATTATAATCCTAAAGGATGATGTAGTCTATACTTGAACCTATGTGTTGATTCTCAAATAATTATTATGAAGTTTTAATTCAGTTTATTTATATTTTCTTGTGTTTAATGCTTATGGTTTGTTGGCCACAAATTAGATGATTCCATATTTTAAAATCTATCACTCAGGAGATGAGATTTTGAATAAGATCTAGAAAATATAATTTAGGAATTTTATAGAGTTCGGAAGGCCTATAATTCCCTTGAAGTTGTTAACAAAAAATCATAGAGCGTAGGAAATTATCAATTATTAGAATTTTATAGAGATATCGAAGTTGGTAATTGATAATATTTTCACTCGGCACTCGGAGAGTGAGTTAAAATAATTTAGGATTTTTGACTTACAAACTAAGAAATTGAGTAATAATTGATTGGCATGACAAATACATAGGGGATAATTTGGTGAAATCAGACTCTATAATCTATCTCATCCTAGTTGTCCCTATTTAAACGTTTATACTTTTCGCTTATTTAGTTGTTAGTTTTAATTTAGTTTAATTTAAACTGCTTCTAAATAAAGTTAAATTTATTAATTATAGTACTTAGTACGATTTTGATTCCAATTCATATGGGTTCGACACTCTATATTCATCATTTACTAAAACTTGACACCGTATACTTGCGATACGAAAATATTACAACAATGGAACTCTTAAAGAGAACTATTGGTGGAAAGGCATGAAGAATGAGATAGCAAAATTTGTATCAAAATACTTAGTGTGTCAGCAGATTAAAACAGAGCACCAACATCCTGCGGGTACTTTACAATCGCTTTATATTCCTGAGTGGAAGTGGGAACACATCACTATAGATTCCGTGTCAGGATTGCCTTGTACAAAAAAGAGACATGATTCAGTATGGGTGATTGTTGATAGATTGACCAAATCGGCTTATTTTCTACCTGCCAAAGTAGATTATTCTATATACAAGTTAGCAAAGATCTATATTGATGAGATAATGAGACTTCACGAAGCTCCAGTGTCGATTGTGTCAGACAGAGATCTGAGATTTACCTCAAGATTTTGGCCAAATCTACAAGAAGCTTTGGGTACTACAGTGAAGTTTAATATTTCTTTCCATCCTAAAACAGAGGGGCAGTCAGAGAGAACCATTCAGACCTTAGAGGATATGTTGAGAGCTTGTGTTATAGAGTTCAGAGGAAGCTGAGATCAACATATATCCTTGATGGAGTTTGCTTACAATAAAAGTTACCATGTTAGTTTGGGCATGACACCAGCGAGATGATTATTTTGAGATGAATCAGTGATCCTATATATATATATATATATACTAGTTTTTGCCCGTGCCTACGGCACGGTGTTACAGTATTTGGCCCGTGCCTACGGCACGGTGTTACAAAATTAAATGATTTTATTTTTTAATTAAATGATGCCCGTGCCTACGGCACGACACGGTATTACAGAATTAAATGATTTTATTTTTTAATTAAATTATGCCCGTGCCTACGGCACGGTGTTACAAAATTAAATGATTTTATTTTAACTTTCTATTTTTTTATTTGAAAATTTGAAAATTTTGACCATTTTCATCAATCAATTCACTCTCTTTCCTCCAATTACCAATGAAATGATCTGAGCCGTTATTAAGCCACATAAAGAGAGCCGTTGGATGCACTCTCTTTCCTCAAACACCATTGTGCTTTATAATATAGATATATATATATATATATGATTATATTGTTACATATCATATTTTAGTTTTGTAATCAGGGAATTAGTCCGTATTATAGGGGAAATTCTATCAGTTTCATGTCTCTATGTTACCCTACTCTATCTAAATGGATGGGTGTGACAAAAACCTTTGCCGACTCTAAAACCCTCCATCATAATAACCTAAGGCAACTACTCAAGTACTCACCAAGGAATGCAGTGCAGTAATAAGACATTATAAAACCCTATGTAAAGAATAATTATTTTATTGTAAAGAAAATAGGTAAAAATATTAATCAATTCTTTCATTTTTTTTTTAAAACAAAAAAAAAAAAAAATTAACCTGAAAGTAGTAATAAGACATTATAAAAACAATAAGGAAAAAAAATAGGTTCGAGGGAAAGTAGCAATCTCTCTCCCTTTATGCAATGCAATATGATCATTTTTTGAGCCAAAAATTGTATTGCATTTTATTAATTACTAGTAAATTATGATATAATAAGTATAAGAATTATAGGAGTAAAAAGGATAAAATTCATAAATCAACCTTTTCAACCCGTTCATCCCATATCTTCTCCAGAAGCCCTACTATCTTAAAAAAAAAAAAAAAAAAAAAAAAAAAAAAAAAGAAAAAAGAAACCAGTAAATGTAAGATGTGAAATTTTGAACAGCACCACACCTGGAAACACAGAAAACAAAATTCCACAACAGGATCAAGATTCAATTCTGAAAAATGAATCAACTGTTAGGATTTATCTAATGTGAACCCCATGTGAGTCATTTATCTCCCTATTGTTGTTCTAATACTCAACACAAACTCAGCTCGGCATTGGATCTTAAATCTTCCAAGAACCACAATTATAAAATAAATAATAATTAAATATCTCAAACTGTAAATCAAACTAGAACAAGGGCATACTAGTACCAAACCAATCCAACGACCGCAATCGCAACCATGAACTGGACCCAGCTTCTATCTGGGATTTATAAACCATTCTAAAACTCTTCTACAATCCTGTTAAATATTTAGGACTACGCAAATCCAGAAACCAAAAGGGAGGAAAAAAAATGGAATCCAAGGGTTAATCGCATACAGCACAAGCTGTCAGTCTTCCACGGACAGACAATACCTAGTTCATAAAATGCTTCCTCAGCTGCAGAGCTAAGTGCCGTTATTCGACTGCCTCAGGAATCCTAGAGAAAAGGCAAACAAAGTATATCATCAAAATGACAACATCACAGCATAGTCAAAATATCAAATTGCATACAAATTTTACTTAATAATTTCCATCAGGCACATCCTGTATTAGAGCAACTATAATTAAAAAATAAATGATGATGCAAATCGTTGTATTTGGAACAGAACTTCTTTCCTTCTCTTCTCATTGAATTTAGTAGTTATACAGAGATTTCAAAGAGCCTATAAATTCTCAATTAAAATAGTTCCAAGTTCCAACATATGTAGGTTAAATTTGAAGTACTCTTCATTATCCAATAGTTAAATGTGGGTATGAAAATTGTTCTATGGACACTTCAATAACATCTAAATTAAGATATTCCTGCAAAGCCAATATACTCTGCTTCTGTCTCCCAAAAAAAAACAAAAACAAAAACAAAAGACCATTGTTACTACTAAGCAAAGATACTCTGTTCCCCAAGAAGCAAAAAGCATAAGAAATGACACACACTGGTATCAAACGATGCTGCCAGGTCATTCCGGAGTTTCTTTCGTGTCAAAAGAACGATAATCTTAAGAGATGCATATATAATAATATGTTCAATAAAGTATCTTTCTTTCCTAGGCACAACGAAAAACAAATTCTATAGAGTATCAAATAGCTGCTACTAACCATTTCTACCACCAATGGCTACATAGCAAGATATCAGCCACAAATCACTGGCAGTAAATTGCCTGATCAATATGTGGAGGAATCTGCTTAATTTCAGTCCCAAGTTCTTGCTCAATCCTATACCTGTTTGGGGAAAAATGGTTATAAATCAGTTAAACAGTACAACTACAAGTTTGCTTGAAATCCTTGCTAAATATGAATGACAACATAACAAATTAATTGAACACATGGAAATTAATTCTCATATTTAAGGAGCAAAAGAACTATACAAGTTAAAACGGTCCTCAAAAGTAATCAAGTTCACAGCTAATCCGAGGTGTCCAAACCTTCCGGATCGACCAACCTGTGTATTAATAAAATATCCATAAGCATTGAAACAGAAACAGCAATATGTGCATTAAGAAAGAAAAAGAGAACTGTATCCAACATACTCTGTGCAGATATGTCTCCGAGTTCTTGGGAAAATCAAAGTTAATGACAACATTCACTGCTTGAATGTCTATACCTCTCGTAAATAAGTCTGCATCAAGCATTAGTCATTAGAATCTGATCAAACATATTTAATAAATTCCCTTAACTATATTTCAAGAAAACCAAAATTATTTTCCAAGATCAGCAGACAGATTTCATTTGACAAATTCATTTATCATTCACTCTTCACCGAAAGAAGCAAACACATTACACACATTGACATGATAAAAGATCACACGTCTCAAATTCATGCTTCAACAATATCAAAAGGAATACCTCAAGCTCTTTCAAAATTAAATGGGCAAAATCAGCAGAATCTTACTTCAAATGGTTTGGGAAACCATACATCCTTAAATGTCTCAAAAAAAGAAATCAATGGATACTTTTATTTTTCCATTTTTTTTTCACCTTACACTAAGTCATGAAAATAACATACCAGTACAAACAAGATTCCTGCATGCACCATTGCGGAAGTCATGAAATACTCTGTTGCGATGGTCTTGCAGCATTTTCGCATGAATATAAAAACACGAGTAGCCAAGTTCTGTAATTTTCTTGGCCAATAGTTCAACCCGATTAACCGAATTGCAGAAAATGATCGATTGGTTTATTTGCAGCTGAAAAATAAACCCATTATGATATTCAATTATATATCATATTTATATCAAAGAAAAGAGGAAACCTAACTACTAATTAAATTGAGATCAAACCTTAGAGAAAAGTGTGTTCAGACAGTGAACTTTCTGTCTTTCTTCAACAAAAGCATAAAATTGAGTAATTCCCTTGAGAGTAAGTTCATCCATCAGATTAATAACATATGGTTTACGAAGATATCTATCTTTAAAGTCCTTGACGGTCACAGGGAAAGTAGCTGAGAACATTAAAATTTGACGAGTTGCAGGAAGAAAACGAATAAGCTGCTCTACCGAAGGTTGGAACTCTGGTGACAAAAGCTTATCAGCCTGAATGCAAAGACATGCAACATCAGATTCTTGCTGCCAATAAAGTTAAAACAAAGCAAAGCATAAACAACAACAATTAAATATGCAGGAATTGTTAAGAAACTCAACCGCTATTTCATGACAACTCAAACCCAAACCTCTCCACTAAAACATAGTTTATAGGTGATTTGAATTTAGATGTACTCCAGGAGAGGGGGTACCGGTGTTAAGGAATTTCACGATTTAAAGTATATATTTCATGGACTTATATTTCAATAGTATCAAAGACAATGGCTGAATCAACTGGAGGACTGAGAAAGAAAGAACCGCAAGACCAATATTAAAGCCACTGGAGGAGGAAATTTTTTCCTCACGTTCACTATAATGATTGTCAAGTTTTTCTGCGTAAAGTGCGAAAAGGAAGACCTAGATTATCAACAAGTGTTGGACTAGTTACAACCATATGCAAACCACGTAGAAATATCAAGCATTTACCTCATCCATCACAAGCATTGAACAATATTTCAAAATGCAAACACCCTTCCTTGAAAGATCTAGTATTCTTCCGGGAGTTCCAACAAGCAAATGGACAGGTTGATACAAACGCATAATATCATCCTTAAGACTGGTACCCCCAGTGGTCACCATGACTTGAATTTTCAAATGCTTTCCAAGCTCCTTACAGACTTGCGATGTCTGAAGAGCCAATTCTCGTGTTGGAACAAGGATAACAACTGCATGAAGAAAACATCAAATAAAGCAAACGAAAAGAATACGAAATAGACAATTATCATAGCAGATTCCAATGTGTAATGACATCAAAAAAATTGTGCTATAGCTATAGCAAATTTTAGGGAGGATAGATAATTGTGAATGCAACCAACTTGTATCTATGCACAATTATAAAAAAAGTGGTATAAGTAGTTACTAATAGAGCAATTTTTTTCCAGAGAGGTTTTCCAAAACCGCATATAGAATTGAGTTTTAAGAGAGATATTTCAAAAGAGAGCAATTTTTTGGGTTCCACGAACTTGTTCAAAGAGATTTTTATCTTGCTACTTTTTAGTAATAAATAATATAAACTCTTTTTATTGCCCTAACTGGCATTTATCACTTGTATTTATGCAGCACAATTCCACAAAAATCCATGTTTTCCATTCTAAGTTAACAGAATTAAATTATGACTCCATAACATTCTCTTCATTGGAAAATAATTCCGTAGATGCGACAAAAAAGCTATTCTAATAACAAAATTCAACTTAAACATTAAAAATAGCCATTAGGCGCATTACTATTAGATCAGGCCTATGATCGCCCAACAACTAAAGCAGCCATGTCAGAGACCAAACCTTGTATCACATTGTTATCTGAGTCAATCTTTTCCAATGCCGGAATGCAAAATGCAGCAGTCTTCCCAGTCCCATTCTTAGCTCTAGCAAGAATATCACTACCAGTTAAAGCGATAGGAATACTTTCTTCCTGAATAGGTGATGGCCTTTCAAACCCTTTTTCGAATATTCCCATAAGTAGCTCACGTTTCAGAAAATAGTCCTCAAATTCATTTCCTTTCGTGGCTGTTACATCCTGCAACGCAACAAGATATGAGGATCAAATTAATGTTATTAAATGGCAACATTTCCTAACAAAATAAATTCAGCTATCCCACTCTGTGGAAAATAAGAGTTGACAACAATAAGAGAGTTTAGGGATATATTCTGACACACATCAAGTAAAACAACTCCTAGAATCTCCATTAATATACAATGTTCTCATTCATTAATAGTTTTATGTATTTCCAGGACAGCCAGACTTGTTGTCTAACATAATATAAAGCAGGAATGAAACCCCTCACGCCATACATAGAAACCAATTAAAGTAATGGTAAGATTCCATCTATGTGTGCAACAAAGGACATCTACCAATATCAACACATTTAGTGTCAACTACAAGAAAAGAAATTAAATATAGTGTTTTCCTATAATTCAGACATCCAGATTCTTACTAAAATCGGGACATCGAATGTGAGCACTTTTCACTGCTGAAAAGCCATCAAATTCAGTTGGCATAAGTATAACTATTTCATTCGGATAGTTAACTGTTGAATATATAAAGAAAAACTATTCAAATTATACGTGAAATCTTAAAAGTGAGATAGCAGAATGATGATGAAATCAATTATGTTGTGCGCTTTAGACACGTTGGCACATGGCAGTGCATTTTGAGCCATTTGATCTCATCCAACAATGCAAAAGTTGCGTCTGTTTCACATAATAGAAAAACTCTCTCCCCTTTGAATCAGTGTCAATGCGCTGAACATATTGATTGATAACTCAGCACCCAAGAAAAATGGGGAAAAATCTTGTAATCAACCACATCCTTTTCGCCTACATAAGCAACATCATTAACATGAAACCCGCTAGTTTGTTATCAAGATCATTAGTCAGAAGAGTGAGTGACAAAAATAAAGGCCCTATCAGATGCTGCATTGAAGATCATTAGATTGCGAAGATAACTAATAAAGAGACCCGATGATGCAGTTTCTTAAAGTCATACTAGTCCCAATTGATAGAGAATTTACCACAATATAAACTCATGAACCATTGATCTTTCTTTAAAAACAAGTTGCAATTAGTCACCTCATCAAAATCAATTTCTACTTCGCTCATCCATAAGCAAAGAGTTAAGCACAACAATCAAAAAAACCCATGTGCCAATCAATATAAGCATGCAGAACCCAAAACAAAAGGTAAAAAAAAATAAAAAGAAGCTTGCATTTAAGAAATGCCAGCCAAATTCTTGTAACAGTGTAATACTATGATATTTGTCAACAAGATAATGCAAACAATGATTCACACTTGTACACTACCATAGAAAAGTATCATGGACATCCATACCTCAGTTCTGTAGCGAGTATCAGCCTGTGGTATCTTTAGCCGTGCCTTCCAATCTTGCGAACTAGTAAGCGAAAAATATAAACTATATTTAGATTAAAAAAATTATTACATAAAACTATACATACACATCAATAACATGGAAATATATTGTTCTCATTGCAACGAGCTAATTTCTTCCCTGCAATTCAAAAAAAATACATATGTACATGTAATATAAAGACCAACCTCAGGTCAATGGCAGCTTCGGACTGTACGGTCTTCTCGACCTCGTCAGAGGAATCAGCGCCGGGAAAATTGTTGCGCCGAAGCCACTGCTGCTGCTGCTGTTGATGAAATTGCTGCTGCTGCTGTTGTTGATGAAATTGCTGCTCGTTCTGTAGCAAATTCCGCTGCACGTATTGTTGTTGAGGACGGTTTGACTGAAAGCTAGGGTTAGCAGCGTTAACTCCGCCGCGGCCGCCGCCGATCCCCGGTGGATACCTCCCTCTACTATTATTCATCATCACTAACAAACAAGGGGGGAAAAACCCAACTACAAAACAAATCGATACAAAGCTAACAACAAAAAGCCGATTCTAGGGTTTGGTTGACGAATTGGAGCCTTAAAAGCGGCAAATAAAAACGGTGCGTATTGACTGGTTAAAAAAAGCTAGGGTTTGGATTGTACAGGGTGAGATCGTAAACTTGGGGAAAATCGGAGATCGTTTATTTACGGATCTGAGAGGAGAATCTCGAAAAAATGGTGTCACTTTTTGAACTTCGAATTGACGAAAACTAAAATGAAATGATTTTGTTTCTTCATTTTCTCTTTTGAATTTTTTTTTTTTTTTAATTTTTTCCTTATTTGATTTGTTTTTACTTGAAACTGAAAAAATGACCAAACTCACACCGGCCTTGGGGCGTCAATCGTTGGTCGATTAATCATGAATTTTGCTAAAACGACCCCGCTAGTTTATTTATTTATATAAATCCACCGACTTTTTCCTCATTTTACATGTGAGCCTATTTTCAGGGGGGGAAAGGTAACTGGGTAATTTTTTGTTACGAAAATTATTTTACTGGATAAAATTTGGATGGAAATTAATTTGATAATATGTTTAAAAGCATTAGTTAAGTAGCAATTCCAAACTGACATTATTCTTGATGACAATAATTGTGTGAGTAAAAATATTAGAATTTATTTTTTTTTTAAAATATTAAATTAATTGAAGAATTATTATTAATAGAGATCTTAAAATATGTGTTAGTTGAATTTCTTTTCCAAATTTGACTATGTGAGATGTTCATTTAATTTATGAGCATGGCCATTTTAATTATAAGTAGATTAGGCGGTCCGCGTATAATCTCTAATTTTCTAAAAATTAATTGATGGTTAAGTGATAAAATCTTTTTTATTCTAATATTATGTTGTGGCCCATGACCTCAATATATATAAACACACACATGTGTTATACAAAAAAAAAAAAAAAAAAAAAAAAAAAAAAGAACATGAAGTCGACTCTCATATATATTAAGGCAAAAAACTACGCATTGGAGTTTCTATATTTCTTATCATTCAACATGTCATGATGTTATAAATATCAACACGATTTGTATAAGATTAGTTTTATATATACATACACGGTTAAACTTAAGTTAGGTTCATTTGAATTTTATATTGATTGTAAAAGCAACTCCAAAAACTACTAAATTTATTATTCAAATACTTATACTTACGTATGTAGCGGAGCGAAAAAATAAATTTAATTCCAAAAGACTCTTTAAATAAAAATATGTTTATATTATTTTAATCAATTTTTTTCTCTCCAAATTTAACTACCCTCCATTTTTTCAATAAATTTAACAACCCTCCAATTTGTTTACCTCCAATAAATTGAAGTACCCGCCAATTTATCTTTCGAAGGATTTGTAATTTTTTTAAAAAAATTGTATTATTTGTTATATAAATTATTCATCATTCCACTTGTTCAAAACTAATTATATTTTATTTTTTTTTATTGATTTATTTGTTGACCAGCAATTTTATTTAACAAATTGAGATGAATTAAGATTTTGTGTAAACAAAATTTTGAATAATCAATTTGATTTATTTTGATAAAATCCACTAAAAAATGAGTAAAATTTTAAATGATAAATGTTAGTAAAATTTATAGTGAAATGTATATTATTTTAATATTATTTATAGGTTAAAAAAAGTCGTTGAAAATTATAACTATTGCTTATATTATTTTAATAAATAATTGTTATTAATAACTTCAACCACCACTATCAAAAATAAAGATGAGAGATAAAATATTATAATATTATTTGAAAAGAGATAAGTCACTCTTTAATATTAAAGAGTGAGAATGTAAAATTCATTTGAAAAATTTCATTTGATATCTCTTTTGGAACAAATTTTGATGATGTGACTCATTATTTAAATAACAAAGTAACATTTGAAGATTCTTTTGGAGTTGGTCTAAGGGCAGATAAAGAAAATTTCTATAGCCATTTTGATGTTTATAACAGAGAACCCAATCATGTAATGTAAAAAATTCTAATGAAATTTGTTGACGGTTGATTTTTGTTTCAGGGGCAGTTTCGGGATAACGCTCCCGGGACAATCCTCATACAACCGTGAATTTGTTTGGTTATGGGGGATAAAAAATAAACTTGGCAAAAGATAAAACAACCATAAAATCGACAATAGGGTTTTACGTGGTTCGGCGGAGCGAATCCAACCTACGTCCACAGGCACAAAGTGGGGTATGATTTTTATTACCAAACCGAGCTCGGCCGACCTGTTTTCGAGGAGGGTCTAAAGAAAACCGAGCTGTTTGTTCATCATGCTTTTACAAGTAGTGATCATTTTTTTATAATTTTCGCTATCACCCCTATCAATAAGACTAACTTTCATTTATATACTAAGAGAAATACAACATTATTCTCATATCTCCACGACGTCATCCACGTGAATCTCCGGCTGATTGACGGGCTCTCTACCCCAAAATTATCTCGCCGAAAGCAAACATGTCATCTGCATGTCTGTCACATCACTCTGTTTATACACTGCCACACTCAATAATAATGATGTCAGCATGTAAAGATCTCAAGTGGTGATACATGTCAGAGGGAAAAGTCCAAACTATCCCGATCACACGTCAGGCCTCATGTGCACGACTAAATCGCGAGCTGAACTACCCAAACTGCTTCTGACCTGACCCAAAATATCTGAGTTCATCATCCCGATTCAGGAGAATAGAGGATACCGAACCGAGCTAAAGTGGTCGGTTTAGGCTCTGATGTTGTCGGTCTCTAAGACTTGAATCATATTGCGTCCTCTGGTCGGCCAGATCCGGAAAATCAGGTTCGAACACCATGCATGGATGAGGAGTAACTAATACATTCTGAACATCCGTCCTTTCAAAATGAGAAAATCCATTTTTGTTTTTGTCGTACTGATCAAATACTTTGTCATAAAAACACCATCAACAAAATTTAAAAAAAAAAAACATTAAAACTAAGTTTCTTGTCAAAAAAAAATACAACTATATATACATATATATATATAATAAAGGAGAATGGTGTTGGAGGAAATAGAGTGTATCCAACAGCTCTCTTTATATGGCTTAATTGACGACCCAGATCATTTCATTGGTAATTGGAGGAAAGAGAGTGAATTGATTGATGGAAATTGTCAAAATTTCCCAAATTTTCAAATTAAAAAATAGAAAGTTAAAATAAAATCATTTAATTAAAAATAAAATCATTTAATTATGTAACACCGTGCCGTAGACACGGCCAAATACTGTAACAACGTGCCGTAGGCACGGGCACCATTTAATTAAAAATAAAATCATTTAATTCTGAAACACCGTGCTGTAGGCACGAGCAAATACTGTAACACCGTGCCGTAGGCACGGGCAAAAACTAGTATATATATATATTATATATATATATATCGTTGGAAACTCCACTGCCAAACCATCCCTTCCGGATTTAAACAGAGCAGGTAAAACTCCCGACTGTCTCAGACTCTTACAAGAAATGCACTCCCGGAATTCAAACCCAGGACCTCAAGTTGAGATCCTAAACCCTACACCACCAAGTAAAACCAATTGTGGACTATATATTATATATTTATATTTGTCAATTGCATATTCTCACATTTATTTTCTAAATATTATATTCTCTTACTCATATATAATTAAGTATTGAATTGTGATGGTTACTAATTCTATGTCAAATTACGTGTTCATTTTCAACTAAAGTATAAATTAATAATTACCTTAATTACTTTGAAGTTTTAAAAAAAATTCTCTGTTTGAATTTATCTTCTGCAAAAGCTCAATTGCAATGAGAAATTTTATTATTTTTTCTTTAACAACCGCATAGAGATACCCATTTTTGAAGTTAATATTTGATTAATTGATCTTGAGTGTGTTGTATAATTATGAAATTTGGATATGTATATTTAATTTTGGTCAAATAT
This sequence comes from Zanthoxylum bungeanum, assembly GCA_019454045.1. Lineage (NCBI taxonomy): Eukaryota > Viridiplantae > Streptophyta > Magnoliopsida > Sapindales > Rutaceae > Zanthoxylum > Zanthoxylum bungeanum. The sequence goes on along the minus strand of SKCR01001766.1, from coordinate 2,090 downwards.
ATTACTTGTTTGATTGTTGAAAAATTTGGAAATAATTCCAAATTTTAGAAACATTTTCAAGTTCAAATCAATATTAAAGCACCATACAGGTCAAAGAGTCTTGCAAAGAATTACCAGGTCAGCATATTTTATCTTCAAAAATTATATATCATTGTATGTCATATTTTTATTTCATTGTACAAAATTTCGTTTCATTTTCTTGTTTGTTATCTGCCTCATCACTATTAAAATTCCACATGTTGCTCGCGGTAATTTTTTAAGAAAATTACGCCCATACAAAAAATAAAAAGATAGAAAGCAAAATTTATTACCATTATAACTGGAAATTGAATCTTGATAATTTTTTTCATTGCATCAGATAATCTTTATTACCATTATTGTTTTGATAACCTTTCTAAATAAAGGGTTTGTGTTATTGTGATAGGTGGTAGATGAAGCATGTCCCCAAGGGGTGTGGCTTGGTGGTGTAGGGTCCAGGATCTCACCTAGAGGTTCTGGGTTCGAATCCAGGGGGTGCACTTCTTGTAAGAGCCTGGGACAGCCGGTGGTTTTACCTGCGCCGCGGCCCAAAATGGGTGGTTTGGTGGCGGGGTTTCCATCGTTTCCAAAAAAAAAAAAAAAAAAAAAAAAAAAAAAAAAAAAAAAAAAAAGGTAGATGAAGCATGGAAGAAGCAAAAGAAGCCAAAGAATGAACTTCATAAGAAATTGTTCTCTAAAAGATTTCTCAAAATGATGATGTATATTTATATTTGCGAGATTTTATAATTTGAGGTTGCTTGAGTTTTTATATAAATTTTTTCTTTTCTTTTTAAAATTTAATATTCTTATGGGTTTATTGGAATTACAAGTGAAATCATCGACCTAGAGACTTTAGCTGTTGATAAGGCAAAAATATAAAGAGATATGTTTATTTTTTTCAGTTATAGAAACATCGAATCATGCTCTGTTCTCCTTCTCAACATTTTTTATTATAAGATAGGTTTTCTGGTCATATTAAATTAGAAAATGTGACTGCAGCACGTCTTGCATGTATGTATGGAGTCGGACCAAACTTTTTTTTTTTTCAAATCCGAAACCCGACCCACACTCAGCGGGTCGGGTGAAAGACCCGGACCCTATAATTTTGAATCTCAAACCCGTCAAGACACAACATATTGATTATTGATAGGGGTGATCACGGTTTCGGGTCAAACCGTAACCCGACCCGAACCGCACCAACCCGAACCCCACCGCGCGGTTTAAAAAAAATTAAAAATGATTTCGGATTAATCAGAACCGAACAGTAAATTTCGGGTCGGTGTGCGGTTTTGACCCAACCGCAATCCGAACGGTCCAAAACCGTAAATTTTGACTCAAACCGCGACCCGAATCGCTTAAACCGTTGACCCGCGTTCAAATTAGATATTATTATATATTTTTCTTATTCTTTAACCATGAAATTTAAGATATTTAATGATCATATGACAATATGCAATGTATAAATGAAAATTAGGTATTTTTTCTCTTCAATTATTATGTGAAAACACATAAAATTTCCTTAAAAAATTTATAATCCAAACCGCCGACTCGAACCGCTAAACCGGCAACCCGAACTGTCGCGGTTTTCCTTATCAAATTTGCGGTTTCAGTTTCTAATTTCCCAAACCGCCAACCCACGCGGTTTGAAGTGAAAAACGAAAAAATCGACTCAAACCGCATCGCGAACACCCCTAATTATTGACGTAGAAGTTAATAGAGTCAATCTGGGCCGTCTAATCATAGAAGTCCAAGGCCCAAAAATAAATAATACCGAAGGGTATTAATTGTAATTTGCCGCCTTATAACACATAGAGAACGGTATCCTCTCTACTACTCAGAGTCTCAGAGCTCCAATGCCCAAAACTAGGGGTGTTCGCGGTGCGGTTCGGGTCGGTTTTTTCGTTTTTCACTTCAAACCGCGTGGGTTGGCGGTTTGGGAAATTAGAAACCGAAACTGTAAATTTTTTAAGGAAAACCGCGGCGGTTCGGGTTGGCGATTTAGCGGTTTGGGCGGTTCGGGTCGGCTGTTTGGATTATAAATTTTTTTAAGGAAATTTTTTGTGTTTTCACAT
>SKCR01001765.1:0-28022 GCA_019454045.1 Zanthoxylum bungeanum | reverse complement strand
ACTGGAACCGGGCCATACCATGCCGGTTACCTCGCCGGTCTTCATGCCGGTATTGGCAAGAAAATCCTACTCTCTGGAACCGGGCTGGTCCTCGCCGGTCTCCATACCGGTTTGCTCGCCGGTCTAACGGCTAGTTTTTTGAACGTTATATAGCCGTGGGAGACATTGAAACCCTAGACCGGCATGCCGATCTCCTCGCCGGTTTGCTCGCGGTCTCGGCAGTGACTGCAGGGACAGTTTTCATTTTCTATATAAATGAGTCCCAAATTCGTTTTTGCTAACTCTTGCACCTTCATATCATTTCTTAGAAAGCAAAAACAAGAGTGTCTTAAATCTTCAAATACTTAAACAATCATACAAGCTCACACACATCTTCATTACATTTAGTGAGCTTAGATCACTTGGGTTTTGCTCTCACACAATCTTCTTATTATTTGTGAGTGCCCAAGTGTGTTTAATTTTTCTTATCAAAAACACTTGTGATTTGTGAAATCCCATTGGTTGGGTAAGTTGTAAAGGTTGTGAGTGCACCTACGAACAAAACTCAAAATTGTAAAAGGGTTTGGAGTGCGCCTTTGCGGAAAACTCTTGGTTGCGAGTGAACCACGGAAACTCGATTTTAGTGGAAATCTTCAAGCGAGGCTTGGGGAGTGGACGTAGGCACGGTTTGCCGAACCACTATAAATCGCGGTGTCGTATTTCTCTTTCCCTACTCTTTTACTATTTGTAAGTTAATTTGTATTTCCACTTATTGATTAGAAACTTGCATATAGGATATTTAGTATAATAGAGAAAATTGGCCTAAAACTCCACTTGGTAATAAGAGCTTAAAATCGGCAAAGATTTTATAATTCCGCATTTATAGCGATAACTCAATTCACCCCCCTCTTGGGTATAGAGATTGTTTGTCGCTATTGCTTGTAGGAACTTTCAGTTGGTATCAGAGCGAGGTATTCTCAAGAAAGACTTAACCGTCCGAGAATAGACTATGGGATCTACAAGCCACTTTTCAAATTTTGCCGAGGGATATTCAACTACTAGACCTCCGTTTTACACCGGAACCGACTACAATTATTGGAAGTCAAGAATGTTGACTTATCTCCTAGCCAATGATCCGCCATCCTATTTGATTATCACACGGGGTGCAAAAATGCCAACAAAAAGGGATAGCAATGGGGTTGAGATTCCGAAGCCGAGTTTAGAATGGGATAGTGAGGATCTAAAACAAGCTCACAAAATGCTAAGGCACTCAACCAACTCCTATGTGCCATTGATCGGGATCAAGTAAGCAAGCTTCCGGAATGTGGAAACGCATATGATTTATGGAAGTCTTTGGAAATGGTCAATGAGGGCACAAGCCAAGTGAAGGAATCGAAGATCAACCGGTTCATGTGCGAATTGGACAATTTCAAGATGGATCCGGAAGGGGAAGAAATCGATCACATGATTTCGAGGTTTACGGTCATCATCAATCATTTGGGAGCCTTGGGAAAAGTCATCGGGACATCGGATCAAGTGAAGAAAATTTTGAGATCACTCCCAAAAGAATTTAGAAGCTACACCTCCTCCATTAAAGAAGCAAACGACATAAACACATTGAAGATGGATGATTTGGTCGGAAAATTGCTTGAGTATGAAATGGAGATCAAGATGGATAAAAAGAGGAAGATGAGAAAAGAACAAGAAAGTCTTTGGCCTTAAAATCGAGAAAAAGAGACGACTCTAGCTCAAGTGAAGAAGAGGATAGTGATGATGATTTGGCTCAAATAAATAAGAGCTTCAAGAAACTTCTAAACCGTAAAACAAAAGGGAAAATCAAAGACGGATGAAAAGAAAGAAGAAAAATGGCCGCGGAAGAACAAGAAAAATTATTTATGAATGCAACAAACCCGGGTCACATAGCTACCGATTGCCCATTGAGGAAAATGAAAGGAAAATCAAAGAAAAAGGCATTGAAAGCTAATTCAACTTGGAGCGATAGCGATTCAAGCTCATCCGAGGAGGAAGAGGTAGAAATCAACGATAAATCAATAGCATTCATGGCTATCACGAATGAGGACATCCGCTTTGAAATTGAAGAGGAAGGAGAAGAAGAGGTACAAATTCTCAAGACTATGATGATTACTTAATGCCTTTAATGGATTAAAAGAATTGTGTGATGTGCTTAAAAAGAAATTGAAATTAGTTAAAATGAGCATGCTACACTAAAAATAATCATGCATGTTGTATGGATAAAATTCATGTTGTAGGAGATGAGATTATATGCTTAAAGGCTAAACATGAAAAAGAAATTGCATGCTTGGATGATGAAAATGCATGTTTAAAGATTAAAAAGCTAGAACTTGAAAATGCCATATCAAATATGCCATCTAGCTCTAAGACATGCGATTGCGAATCTATATTGAATGAAAAATGTCTTATTAAATACTAAGATTGTAGATTTGCAAAACATACTTAGCAAATTCACATTGGGACATAAAAATTTTAATATGCTTATTGGATCCCAAAAATGTGCATTTAAAAGAGAAGGATTAGGATATAGGCCTTATTTAAAGAAAATTTTTGAAGAATTTTTGTTAAGGCATCCTATTCTCATGCTAAGAATGAAATAGATGAAAATGTCACATGCCATGCTTGTAACAAAAAGGGACATAAAATTTTTAAATGCATGTATATGAATGTGAATAAGAATGCATGGATTCCTCAAGGAATCAAAACTAACCCCAATGGACCCAAGAAAGTTGGGTACCAAAGTGTAATTGATAAATTGATAGAGGGAGCTTTGGGAATGGATCTTTAAAGAAAATTGCGAAATTGATCCCAAAGGCTCAAGGAAATGAGGAATCGTAACGGTAAAGGTAAAATCCGTATTTACGGAAACATTGGTACCGTTTCCTCTAAATTATTTATGTATGCCATATTTCTTTGGTTAAAAATTTTAAAGCATACAAAGTGATTGGGCAAGTACTAACTTTCTATTGGTATCAATGTTCATTTGATATCATTAAATGCCTTAATCATATACTTAAACCTTTTTTATTTCAATTGGTATCACATGAAATTTATTGAGTTAAATGCAATATATGTGATCACTTGATTGAATATGTCTTGCCATATGAACTAATTGGTTGAAAATGAAATGCATGTAAATTAGCATAATCTTATATGAATATATTCGGCATCATGAAATGCATGGACTTTGATAATTATTTAATTGGTATCATGGAATGTATTGATATATTTTTAATTGGTATATCAAATTGGGGAGAAATCATGTTAAGATGATCTTAGATTTTAAATGGTATTCATGAGTATTTATCTCTTGAAAAATGCTATTTTATGCATGAATTTTGATTTTTATGGAAAAAGGGAGGAAATGCCAAATGTGCATATTTTTTTTTATCTTATTTTGCACACATCTATTGGTATCTCATTTAGAACTTAATTTTGCTTCTCCATTTTTGATAATGTCAAAGGGGGAGAATCATTAGAAATGAGATTAAAACTTGTTTTACCCTCACCCTTGGATTAAGGGGGAGTAAATGTACTAATGTGTTTGTCTAAGTCTTATAGAGCTATTTTGAAGACAATCACACATTGAGGGGGAGCCTATGTTGAGGGGAGCAAAATTGTCAAATTTGGACTCCAAGAAGCTCACAAGTATCAACAAGTTTTAAGGGGTTGCCATCATCAAAAAGGGGGAGATTGTTGGCGACTTGGTCGCATAATTGGATTTTGATGACGTCAACGCAATCGACGACTTCGACGTACAATCACGAAGCAATACAAAAAAGTGTCGAAGCATATGAGGTGAAGAGCGAGAATGTAAAGACTTGCGGCAAAATAAAGATTATATTGCAAAAGTCTTAGCTTAGGATTTAATTTGTAATGTGAGATGTAATATTCAAGTGCCTAAGCTCATATGGATCATGCACATTCACTTAGATGCATTAGGGGCATGTACAAAATGCATTAAAATCTTCAAATCTGCATTTTAGTATTTAGGGAAGCTCTCTGGAACCGGCATGGACCTTACCGGTCCCTTACCGGTCATTAAACCGGCCTTCCCCTGTTTCGCATGCCTACTGGAACCGGGCCATACCATGCCGGTTACCTCGCCGGTCTTCATGCCGGTATTGGCAAGAAAATCCTACTCTCTGGAACCGGGCTGGTCCTCGCCGGTCTCCATACCGGTTTGCTCGCCGGTCTAACGGCTAGTTTTTTGAACGTTATATAGCCGTTGGGAGACATTGAAACCCTAGACCGGCATGCCGATCTCCTCGCCGGTTTGCTCGCCGGTCTCGGCAGTGACTGCAGGGACAGTTTTCATTTTCTATATAAATGAGTCCCAAATTCGTTTTTGCTAACTCTTGCACCTTCATATCATTTCTTAGAAAGCAAAAACAAGAGTGTCTTAAATCTTCAAATACTTAAACACTCATACAAGCTCACACACATCTTCACTACATTTAGTGAGCTTAGATCACTTGGGTTTTGCTCTCACACAATCTTCTTATTATTTGTGAGTGCCCAAGTGTGTGTTAATTTTTCTTATAAAAACACTTGTGATTTGTGAAATCCCATTTGGTTGGGTAAGTTGTAAAGGTTGTGAGTGCACCTACGAACAAAACTCAAAATTATAAAAGGGTTGGAGTGCGCCTTTGCGGAAAACTCTTGGTTGCGAGTGAACCACGGAAACTCGATTTTAGTGGAAATCTTCAAGCGAGGCTTGAGGGAGTGGACGTAGGCACGGTTTGCCGAACCACTAATATCGCGGTGTCGTATCTCTCTTTCCTACTCTTTTACTATTTGTAAGTTAATTTGTATTTCCACTTATTGATTAGAAACTTGCATATAGGATATTTAGTATAATAGAAAGAGAAAATTGGCCTAAAACTCCCACTTGGTAATAAGAGCTTAAAATCGGCAAAGATTTATAATTCCGCATTTATAGCGATAACTCAATTCACCCCCCCTCTTGGGTATAGAGATTGTTTGTCGTTATTGCTTGTAGGAACTTTCAGTACGGAGACACAACTCTCCCAAAAACGATAAAATATCCTTCTCCCCGTGCCTTTTTAATAAGCAGCTGTTATTTCCCAATAAAATAAGGAAATATAATTAATGTGATAAAAAAATTAATATTTCTTGATATATCCCTCATTAAACAACACAATCTCACTTAAACTTAAAAAAATTATTTATTAAATAATTATATAAGTAAAATTCTTCCTTTTAACTTTGGTGACTAATTACAAGTTTCTGTCATTTTGTTAGGATACCAAATCTTGTGAATGTGTGGGCACCTGCGCCTATACGAAATAAAAAAAGTTGAATAGTGAACGTTTCGTTGGAAGCAATAAATTTTTTTTTTTTTATTTTGTTTTATTTTATTTTTATATATAGATTTGGTGTGAAAGCATTGCGCCTGTCAGGCTGTCATATTGGATCTTTCAAGCGTGAATATTGAAAAGATCTTGTTCTTTCTTATTTACCTTTTTTAATAAATAAATTCGAGTCTTTTCTTTGTCATCGCACCGGTCACTATACGCCCAAATTTTGGACAAAAAATTATTATACTTCTTTTTTATTTTAAAATAATGGTGTTGATATTGGTTTTTTTTTTTTTTTTTTCTTTTTTGTAAACCCTTAACCCTAGAAAAATTGAAGGGTATTATAGTATTGCCCAATCAGCTGGATAGAAAGGCCCAAAAGTCTAGAGATAAGAGGAAGGTTGAAGCATGACTTGACTATGATATGTGATGAAGGTTCTCTCTAAGAAGAGATTATGAGGTGAGGCCAATGTATATGGTACCTGACCCGGCCATATTAGAGATGGATTTTGGGATGCTCTGAAAGTTGTTGAAAACTGGCCCAATGAAGTATCATCAATATAGGTGTGACCCGATGACTGAAGTCTGGGTTTGGAAGAGTACCAGTTATCTCGGTTACCCGACTCGAGGAACGAAAATGGGATGGTAACCGACCAGTGTGGGAGCAGTGTGACGTTAGCCCTATCTGGAAATGAGTGTCTCTAGAAGACTAATGATGAAAGAGATAAAACAATAGTTCATATTGATCATAGTGTTGGGATATTTGCCCTAGAGCTTCATGAAATATAAACAGTTTTATATGTTATGAAATAAAATGATGCATTATTCATTTATCAAAGTGTTTGTTTTAATTTCACATATTGTAAATTATCTTGATTACCCTAGATTACACATGTACCTTCAGACTTAATGTATGAGTGTCATACACAAGAGAATTTATGTCTGAAGTTGGTAATCTAAAATAGTACATAAAGAGCAAATAAAACGAGTAATTTGTTTGTGATTATCTACAGCTGTGGTTCATTCTATAATTGTATGGCGACCTTGATCTGGGCTCGTCCATGTGGAGACATGAGAATGAAGGCACCTTGTATGATGTGATCATATAGGATTGGACCCAGATAAAAATGATTTTCTTATAATATCCGTTAAATAAAGAAATTCATTTCGATCTACTAAATGGTCATATATGGATCAATATTAATCATGAGTGTACTACGAACTCATGCATGGCAGGTTATGTCCTTTGATTTACAAAGGTGAGGTTAGTGTGGCAGTCTCGACCAATAGCTACGTACTTTGGGGGCATGGCCTGATGTGTAGCTAGAGACATTTTACATAGACATGGAGTTCACTCATTCTTACGAGAAGTAGAGGAGTATATTCCTTAAGGGTTGATTCGGTACTTGAACAGTTAGAGCGCTCAAGTCTTTCTATTACGAATATAAAGATTAAAATTCATAATGGTTATGAATAAATCGTTCATTAGAGAATCAATGGTACTTAAGGTAAAAATAATTAGAGGGGTGTAACGGATATTATGACCCGGCTCTAATTATGAGATACTCGTGAGAGGTTAATCCGTATGTAGTGACTATATCGATGGATTCAGCTTAATATATTATCTGCGGCAACGAGAGTACAGCTTCGGGTTTTTAGTGGAATAACCCGGAGTTAATAATTCAAAATATTTAATTAAGAGCTTAATTAATATTTCGAGATTATTAGAGCTCGGAACCGTAGGTCCATTTGGTCCCCGTGCTAGCTCAATATGTTGTACAATTATGACCCATAACATCACTATTTGTACAGAACATGGTGTTGTTGTACAAATTAACTATGTGACAAAAGAAATTGCTCTTTTATCATTTGTAATTGGATTACCGGGATATATAAATTATAAAAGTTCATATGATTAGTACCAGATTAATAAGATATGAGACAATATTAATCCACATAAGGTTTAATCATTAAATATCCTTAGTCGTAGTATTATCGAGACTGGACATCGATAATACGGAATAGACTAGTATTGCACTTGTGCGCGTTATGGAAGCGTAACAACATAGTTCTCATATATTTAAGTATTGGATACTTATGCAAGTGTGATAGGAGGTCGTGTTTGCTGATGGTACGGAAACAGCTTTGCTCTGAATAGACCCATCGGAATCTCATTGGTAGTGTGACTATGTGTCTATGGGAATCCGAATCAGGGTAGGTGTATTTGGTCTTAACCTGAGACTTGCATCGCTAATACTTGCGACAATCGGTATACTTTGGTTTTGGTCGTCCGGGGCTATAACAGGTTCTGTGTACGCCTTTTCTGGGTATACTGAGAATCGTAGTGTATTGGGTGTGATGTCAAGATGGAAGTATCACTTCAGTCATATGGAGATGATGATCACGCATGGGTACAGAACTGGTACTCTCTAATATGTTGCAGCTATCGGGATAATATGACAATGTCATGATTATCCGATTAAAGAGACTAGTTGCTAGTGATCCGATATGTGCTTCGTACGGGGCAGACACAATTCCAGTCCCAGAGCCTAGCATTAGACATCCGATACTGGATCGTAATATGTAATACTACGTATACCACGCCTGACAAAGATCACATATTCCTTAAAAGAATATTTCTGGAGAATTGGGTAGGCACGGTGCTTTGCTAGAAGCCAACCATGTCATGTAAATTGGTAAGAACGTGGTACGAGGTACGCACGTGTTCGGATAGTCCGACGACCTTATTTACTGCCAACATATCCAGGGATCTCATGGGTCGCTTCCCAAAGATTCACCGATGACGTTTGACTCAAACAGAATTAATCTTGGATTAATTATGAGAGATAAAATTAATCTAGGATTAATTGTGGAAAGAATTTATCTGGGATAAAATTCAAATAGTAGAGAGAGAACGATTAATTTGGAATTAATCGATTAAATAATATATTCGATATATTAAATGAAATTAGATTTCAAAGCTAAATTAAAATTGGATTTTAATTCGAGCGAACGAATTAATTTAGAATTAATTCGCGAGCGACTTTCGTAATAATTTTGCGATGCATTATTATTTAATTAAATTTGATTTAATTAAGTCGCAACGGAAAATTCGTTAATTCGGAATTAACGAACCCGAGCCCGAGCGAAGTTGCGCGTTGAGATTGTTCGACTTAAATTCGAAATTGCAAGTGGTGGGACCCACTTTAATTACATCACACTTTTGACTTATGATGTAAGTGGTTGAAATAAAGTGTAAGCCTTGGATTGCTTTTTCAACACTTAAAACAATCTCTACACTCAAGCTTTATTTTATATTTTCATTTTGAATACTAATACCAACTTTTGGAAATTTGGTATTTGATATATTGATTTTGGAAAATCAAAACATGTTAACGATATCTCTCTCTCATTGATGCAATGACCAAAACTCTCCCCTCTCTCACTCTCAAAGTGGCATGAACCTAGGGTTCATGTTTGATGATTTTTGATTCAAAAATCTTGCATGCTAGCACATCAAAAGAGTCAAAAAAGGTGTTAGGGACACTAACCCTTGAGTTTGGAATTCAAAGGAGGACTTGGAGCTCAACATTCATACAAAGGAAAGTAAATTTTTGTTATCTCCACATCCGCCATAACCGATCATTGTAAGTATTTTCCCGCAATCTTACTTTGATTATTCACACTTTTTATGCTTAATAGATCCTTGGCATGTTCTAGGAGAACCTAACAATGGTATCAGAGCCAATTTAAGCATAAAATAAATCTAGGGTTCATGACTTTAAATTTGGGATTTTTGGCTTGGAGCTTAATTTGCCCAAATTGTTGGTTGGGATATGTTTATATGATGTTCAATTGGATTTGTGCATTGTTGGAATTGTGAAAAATTGATAGGATAATTTTCCCCAAAATATACCCTTGGCCGAATATGATACCCTAGGAATGCTCTTGGTTAATTTTTGAAATTTAACAATTGGATGTGTTGATGGCATGATAGAAATATTGAATGTTGATTTAATTAGATTGAAATCAAATTGAATGATTTTTGTATGCCTTTGCCATGAGCCTTGATGCATGTTATAAGATTGATTTTGCTTCAATTTGTGTTGGACATGAATTGGAAATGTAGAGCATGATTAATTGAATTAATTAGTGTTTTGGAAGCATTAGATTAATTAATTAATTATGGTAATTACACTTGAATTGAATTAATTTGTAATTTGGAATAATGAGTTAATTTAATTTATTGTATTTGGGCTTAATGGGCTTGGTTGGGCCAAGTTTGGTTTAGGATAATTGGTTGGATCCAATTGGGCCTAAAATCATTTCCATAAAATCCAAATATGATAATTGGGCTTTTAAATTTTTAATTGGGCCTAATGAGCCTAAATTGATTTTTAGCATAGGGTGATTCCTAATTGGGCCTTGGCATCTTAGGTTTGACCCATAATTGCCAAAGCCCATGCCTAAAGAATTAATTAAAAGCCCATTGGACTTTAATTGAATAGTATTGGATACTAATTGGGCCTTTGAGACTCATAAAAATTGGATTTGGAATCCAAGTCTAAAAGGCACTATTAAAAGTGTAATTATTTAATTTGGAATTAAATATGAATTAATATTGAATATAATTTAAATTGGATTTGAAATTGTAGTTCGATATAATTCAAGAATACGTACTTTGAGTATTTATTCTTAAACGAGTTGGACTCGCGCAAATCAAATCGTTGTTTGAACATTGGATGGTCATTAATTCAAAGATTAATTAATTGGATTAGATTGATTGACTAATATACTTTGTGTGAATACTTGGATGTATGAATTAATAATGTATATCAGATGGATATTAGAAGGGTGAAGGCAATTTTGGAAATTATTGTAATAAATTTAGAATTTATTAAATTGAACCTGCGTGTCCAGCCTTTATCTATTGACTCTTTGTAATTCTCTTCTCACCAATTCCCCTCAATGTAAATGAGGTTTCTTTAATGTCTTATGTAATTGTGTAGAAGTTAGAATAATGCTAGTCGGGGAGAGGAAATTGAGAGATTTGTTCTATGAACAATTTATTGTATATTCATCCGCATATCATTATTAATTTTATCGCTCCTTATTATGCTTTTAGATTGCATGCTTAAGGGTGTATGATGAGACCTAATTAAAGATAATAAATTGGTTGCCAAATCGAGACAAAAACCCTCATTTCATATTAAGCGCTTTTCCTTCCATTGAGTGATTCTCTCTCAAGATCCAAGATTGACATTGGTTTGTTGCCAAAGTCAAGACCTTTGTCCATTGCGGATGTGTTTGAATCACGAAAGCTTTGTTCTATATCGTACGTCTTGGGCAAGTTGTGATTTGTTGGCCAAAGTCAAGGTCACTTCTTGTTTATCGACATCGATTACGAAGCTTTCCCACTGTCAATGAGTCACGCTTAACTGGTTTCATTAAGCTTGTTGAGCCAAAGCCAAGACTTATTTGATACAAAGGAAAAAAGGTTAGGGAATATATTGGATATATTGGCATATATTGGATATATGTTTCAGACTTGGAGGTCCACCTACTGGATCTAGGAATTGGATGGGATCCAATTGATCTTAGAGATCTACCTAGTTAAGTTTCATACAATTTGTTGGCCAAAGTCAAGGTTATGTGTTATTTAACGGGATCCTAGCCCACTAGAAAACTAGGTTTCCTGCGTACTCCACAGAGAGTTAGAGGCTCGCCAAAAAATAATGGGAGACAAGTATTAAATTTGTAATTTCGTTTAGATACTTGCCAATACGCACTCATTTCATTTTTCGTCATTAATTATTTAAATAAAAATATATATTAGTTGGACTAATATTCAATTGTTATTTTAATTTGACAGTTGAACTGTATTCAAACTACTTCATTTATAGTTGGTTATATAATTGGATTATAGTAATCAATACATGTGAATTTAACCGATCATTTATAGTTGGTTATATAGTTAGACTATAGTAATCATTACATTTGATTGTACCCAAAATAGTTGATTGGATAGTTGGACTATAGCAATCATTAGAACTGGAAAGATTAGCGTCAAAGGACACAATCCTAGGAGAAAATGTCTTTTACGGCTTTAATTTTTTCATATTGGGAAATGAATCTCAGGATAGTCCTAAGTGCCGAGAAGTTACTTTATTTGATAGAGTGACATTTCGAGCCTGAGCCCGGAGTTGAGCAAATAGTAGAACATGAGCTTAGGAAGACTCATCGTGATGATAACTTTAGTGCTCAATCTGTTATGCTTGCTGCTATAACTCGTTAATTTCTTCATCAGAACTAAGGATTAGATCCTTATACCATGATGTTGAAATTAAAGGATCTTCATAGATCTAACCTTAGATCTTAGAAGTATGAATTGCAAAAGAAGCTCTTTCGCTCGCGTATGTCAGAAGGTACGTTTGTCGAACACTGGGTGTCACAGATGATTGCTGACATCGAACAACTAGGTTAGTTGGGCATTACCTACGAGGTCGAGACTTCCAAAGATTTGATCTTACAGTCTTTGCTCGAATGCTGGGGCAAGTTCATTATGAACCAAAGGAAAAACTCTTGGAGAGTTTATGGCTATACTCAATGAGGAAGCGCAAGAGCTTCCAAAAGGGCAAGAAGCGCAAGGCGCTTCTTACTACGACATCCCAGAAGGCCAAGGCTTGACCGAAGGCTTCTGGGGGTGTGAAGAAAAGGGGCAAAGGCAAAATCATTACAGTTTTCTGGGAAGACAAATGACATATCCCAAGATGTCTGCCTAAACTGTAGTAAACGGAGTCACTGGAAGCGTGGATGTCGTATGGACAAGGCAGACATGAAGGAAGTGAAGGCGGGGCAATGCTCCGACTTCAGATATGTTTGTTATTGTAATAAACGTATCCACTACTGGTTTTAAAATTGGATTTTATATTGGATGTGGTACGTAAATATGTACTGATGTGCGGTATCTGTTGATGAGCACGATACTGGCTTCAGATGAGATCGACCTACAAGTTGGAAACAGGACGAGAGTCGTTGTTTTGGCTGTAGAAACCTAAGTTTTGGAACTTCCCTTTGGGCATGTACTTAAATTAGGAGACTGTTATAATGTATCTAGTTTGACTAGGAACATTATCTATGTATCTAGTTTAACTCGTTGCGGGTATACCTTTATATTCTAGAACACTAAGTGTTTTGTTTATAAAGATGATATTGAGATAAACACATTAGATGTGAATAACAGTATTTATATTTAGAATATAAATGAATCTCAAACATATAACATGACAAACAAATAGCTCAAACTGAATTAATCAGATGAGACTTATTTGTGGCATTGTTGTCTATGACACATTAACAAGACTCGTATATCCACACTTTCGAAGAGTGGATACTATGACGTATTTGATTCTAATTCAAATGATGTCTACGAATCTAGTTTAATTAGGCAAAGTGCATAAAACACTTTTTACTTGGTAAAAGTGCAAATACCACCGATATGTTAGCCCTCGTTCATAGTGACGTAAGTGGGCCCATGTCTAGCTAGGCTAGACGTGGTTATGAATACTTCGTAACCTTTACGGATGTGGCATCGTGTTATGGTTATGTGTATCTTATGAAACACAAGTCATAAACTTTTGAGTAATTCAAAGAGTTTATGAAAATCTGTTAGATAGACTTCATATTAGATATGAACAGGAAAGAAATCGGGTTTCTCATTCCTGAAGATTTGAGAATGCTGGGCATACGCTAAATGTTTGGATAGTACCAAACTGGAACCCAAATCGGATAAGTGCCCATTTGAAGGTTGTCATAGGGAAACCAAAGTATAGTACTTATACAACTCACAAGAGAACAATGTAAATGTTGCTCTCCATGCGGTTTTCCTAAGAGGAATTCCTATATGCAGTGGTAAATGGGAGGAAAGTAAAACTCGATGAAAATCGGAGTAATACTTTTCCAGGCACCGAGTCCTCACGGAACACCAACAGTTCATCAAGGATGAAAATGTACCAATAATCTTGGAATACACAAGAACCGCATAGGTCGAAGAGAGTCAGAAAATAACCTGGGAGGTATGGGTTTCTGATTTCACCTCATATAGATATCAATCTTATGAGGAAGACAAACCGGCTACGTATAAGGAAGTGATAAAAGGTATCGACTCCTTTTATGGTAAAGTGCCATGAAGTCCGAAATGGATTACATGTATACCAACTAAGTTTGGACACTGGTTGATGTACTAGAAGGTATTGTGCATATTGGTACTATATAGGTCTTCAAGGAAAACATACATGGATGGCAACATACAAACGTACAAGGCTAGGCTTGTAGCGAAAGGGTATCGTCATCAACATGGTGTTGATAAAGATGAAACTTTTTCACTTGTTGCCATGATTAAATCCATTTGGATAATGCTTGCTAATGTTGCATATTTCATTAATGAAATATGGCACATAGATATCAAAACTGCTTTCCTTAACGGAAACCTTTTGGAGGATGTTTATCAACATCATGACGGTTTTGTCGTACCAAAACAAGCAAGCAAGGTTTGTAAGTTAATCGATCCATTTATGGATTGAAGCAAGCATAGCATTCTTGGAACCAACGTTTTGATAAAATCATAATGATATATGATTTAATTCAAGACGAAGATGATTCTTGTGTATATTAGAAGGTTAGTGAGAGCGCACTGGCAATGAATGTCCTATAAGTTGATGATGTATTGCTTCTTAGCAATAACATTCCCATGATATTATCGGTGAAAGCTTGGATTTCATTAAAATTCTACATGAAATACCTGGGAGAAATAAGCTTTATTCTAGGAATAAAGATCTACTGGGATAGATCTAGAAAGCTGCTGACAACCCTCCCAGAGCTTGTACGTTTTTGAAATGTATATGTCCCGATGTCTCATATGCTTTGAGCATATGAAGACGCAATAAGGCTAATCCAGGTGATGGTCACTGGATTGATGCCAAGAACATCCTTGACTATCTTAGACGAACTAAGGATGCTTTCTGGGAATATGGGGAAATGAGAACTTGAGGTGACTAGGTTCACCGCTACAAGTTTCCAAACCGACAAAGATGACTTTAAGTCGCAATAAGGGTACATATTTAGTTTGAATAACAGAACAGTGAGCTGGAAATCTTTCAAGCAAAATATTGTTGCCGAATAAATAACAAAAGCAGAACATTGCTGCAGCTGAGGCAGCAAAAGAAGCATTTTGGATCTATATAATCCTAATTGGATTAGGTGAAGTTCTGTTAGCAGCTGAGCTGGGCTACAACCATATTGGTCGGTTGGTAATTATTTAAATTGGTTTTAACCTCACTAAATTGGATACCGCCTGATTGGTCGGTTGGTAATTAATTATTAATTTGACTTAATTTGGATACCGCCTATATGGCTGGTTGGTAATTATCATGCAAAGTTAATATATTATATTAAGGGAGATATCTAAAATAGAAGTAATAAAAGTGGATCATTTTACCTTAGCATTTTTTTTGTTGTACTTTTACTTTATTTACTTTTCAGTAATTTACTTTCAGCATTTACTTTTCAGCAATTTACTTTTCAGCAATTTACTTTCAGCATTTACTTTTCAGCAATTTACTTTCAGCATTTACTTTTAAGCAATTTACTTTCAGCATTTACTTTTCAGTAATTTACTTTCAGCATTTACTTTTTAGCATTTAATTTTCAGTATTTAATTTCCGTCATTTACTTTTCAGCAATTTACTTTTCAGCATTTACTTTATATCTTTTATTTTATTTAAGTTTTTACTACCCGTAAATATGTGTCGTAACTAAGCCAGTTATCTGGGGTTGTGATGAAATCCAATATCACCGGTTTATAAGGGGTTATTTTATAGTTTGGGTAATTTAAAGGTTTACTTATTTAGTCTTAAGCTTAATGTTTCTTGTTGTCTGATCACCAATAAGATTGATGTGGTAAATCTAAAATAAACTTGACAAAAGAATTTTAGGTTTCAGCCTTGGACTTAATAGCCCACGATCTTCCTTGAGGATAGATAACCCTTTAATAGATTTCCTTACAGGATAGACATATACCTGTCGGGCGCGGGTAGCCATAATTGGAACTTAAACTTAATGAATCCAGGTAATTTGGTTGACATAGACATATGGTTCAATTGGGTTAAACTGGGTATTTGCATCTGACCATCGACAGAGGCTTTCGCATAATTTCGTGTTTCAGGTTAGTAAACCAATTTATTACACAAACATAAAATAACCACTTCATCTTTTAAAAGATATTAGAAAGATTCACAACCCTAGATCTTTGAGTCTTTTGTTATTTTCCTTAGTATTTTTTTATGTCATTTCTTGGAAATGATATTCCCATAAAATAACTATCGGCGAAAGCTTGGCTTTCGAAATACTCTCCGAGAAACCGTACATTGAAAAATGTACGAGACCTGGTGTCTCATACGCTTTGAGCATATGGATTCACAAATAGGCCAATCCAAGTGAAAGTCACTGGATTGATGTTAAGAACATCCGTTAGTATCTTAGAGAACTAAGGATGCCGTCTTAGTCTATGGAGAATGAGAACTTGAAGTGACTGGGGTCACTGTAGCGAGTTTCCTATAACCGATAAAGACGACTAAAGTCGCAACGGTACTATACAGTTTGAATAACGGTACAGTGAGCTGGAAATCTTCCAAGCAAGATACTGTTACCGAATAAACAACAAATGCGGGTTAATTGCAGCAGCTGAAGCAACAATAGAAGCCATCTAGGTCAATAACAAATCTAATTAGATTAGATATGGTTATGTTAGCAGCTGAGCTAGGCGTCAGCACAGGCTAAAGAATTAATGGTCTCATCAACAATCCAGATACATACTTCGACTATTCATCTGATTCGTTCGGATCATACATCATGGTGATGTGATGATCGAATAAATCGCATCAGACGATAATCATGAAAATCCGCTGACGAAAGCTTTTCTCCGCAGTTTGAGCCAACCGTACATAGTTCGGGTGTTAGAGACTCGAGTGACTGGCTATAGGCCAAGTGGGAGATTGTTGGACAATTATGACCCATAGCGTCACTATTTGTACAGATCATGGTGTTGTTGTACAAATCAACTATGTGACAAAGGAGATTGCACTCTTATCATTTGTGATTAGATCACCTAGATATATAAATGATGAGAGGTCCCTATGATTTGTTCCTGGACGGAGAATGATATGAGACAGTATCAGTCCACGTAGGATAAATCATTAAATATCCCTAGTCAGAGTATTATCGAGATTGGACATCGATAAATACGTAAAAGACTAGTATTACACTTGTGCACGTTTGTGAGGGCACAACGGCATAGTTCTCATATATTTGGGTATAGGATACTCATGCAAGTGTAATAGGTGGTTGTGTTTTACCGATGGTACGGGAAACAGCTTCGCTCTGGATAGACCCCCCGTGGAATCCCATTGGTAGTATGACTATGTGTCTATGGGAGTCTGCAATCAGGGTATGTGTATTTGGTCTTAACCTGAGACTTGCACCGCTAATGCTTACGACAATCAATATACTTTAGTTAAGGTCGTCCAGTGCTTTAACAGGTTCTGTGTACGCCGATACTGGGTATATTGGGAATCGTAGTGTGTTGGGTGTGATGTTAAGACGGAAGTGTCACTCCAGTCATATGGAGATGATGGTCACGTAGGATACGGAACTCGTTCTCTTAAATGCTCGAGCTATCGGGATATTATGATAAGGTCATGTATATCCGATTATAGAGACTAGTTGCCAGACATCCGATATGTGCTTCGTACGGGGCAGACACAATTCCAACCCCAGGCCTAGCACGTGAACATCCGATACTGGACAGAAATACGCAATACTTCGGTATACTACGCTTGATATAGATCACATATTCCTATAAGGATATTTCCGGAGAATTGGGTAGGCATGGCGCTTTGCTAGAAGCCAACCTTGTCTTGTAAATCGGTATAAACGTAGTACGAGGTACTTACGTGTTCGGATAGTCCGACGACCGTATTTACTGCCAACATATCCGGGGATCTCATGGGTCGCTTCCCGAAGATTCACGATGATGTATGACTCGCACTTTATTAATCTAGGATTAATTAGAAGAGAGAGAAAATTAATCTGGGATTAATTACGGAGATATTTTATCTGGGATAAAATATTAATTAAAGAGAGAGAAAGATAAATTTGGAATTAATCGATAAAATAATATATTCGATATATTATGCGAAATTGGATTTCGACGCGGAATTAAAATTAGATTTTAATTCGGGCGAATAAATTAATTTATAATTAATTCGTTAGCGACGTGAATAGTGATTTCGCTAGGCGTAATCATTTAATTACGACGCGACGGAAAATTCGTTAATTTGGAATTAGCGAACCCGAGCCCGGGACTGTTTGCGAGCGCATTCGCATTTCGAATTCAGTGCGGCACGCAAGTCAAATCAAGCGTCAAATCGCTAGTCACATCAAACGTCAAATCAATGTCACTTTGAGTGATGTGACAAGTTGTCACTTGATTTGAGTGATTGATGTAGTAGTTGAAAATCAACTTTTTGCTTTTTGGCTTTGACTTTTGGTAAATGATAAATGCTTTTAATTATTTGTTTTGTTTTTGGAAAATGAAATAAATATATAAAGCATTTTCTTTTTCTTTTTCTCTCTCTTATATACGGTTTTGCAGGAAACCCTTTTCCCCCTTTTTCTCTCTTCTCCTCTCTCGGCTTTGAGCCAAAATCTCTCCCCAAAATTCTGGTTAGACCGAATTTGAAGAAGAAGGAGAAATGCTAGCACACATTGGGTTATATTATGGTGATAGGGAAACAAATTTATGAGCTTGGATTTGATTTTGGAGCTTGAAGCTTGGAGCTTCAATGGAGGTCTCCCATGGCTGAATTTTGAAGGCATCAAAACAGCCCCAACCGAGCATCACAGCAGCTCAAAGGAGTCCAAAACCGAGCTTCATGGAGGAGAAAAATGGGTCTTGTTCTTCCTAGCATCAAACCATTCATTGTGAGTATGTATTCCGCCTTACTCCTTGAAGTATTCATGCGTTTTTTCTTGCTTGTTTCATGATCTTGGGACCTATTTTAGAAACCCAACAAATGGCTGGTCGGACGGTTCCACAATATTTGCGGAGTTGATCACCCTTCTCGAAAATGAAGATTTGAAGTGGTCTATTATTTACTGAGTACTCAGTATAACTCACGCATTCGTGTACAAACCAGTGCAGACGAAGTAACACGAATATCTCCGGTAGTAAGTCTATTTCCATCAGCCGGTCAGTGGGAGCAAGAAGTTTGGGATATGTTTGGTGTTTCTTTCATCAATCATCCGAATCTACGCCGTATATCAACAGATTATGGTTTCGAGTTGTTCGCTAGGTATTTGACCAAATAGGAGCGTCCGGTTCCTATAGAACCTATCATTAAAATACCCCTAGAGGGGATAGGGCTAGGCGGAGCGAAAAGGGTTTTCCATGAGATGGGAAATGAAAATTGAAAGACTGAAGCTTTTGATCGCCCTGCCGAACGAACCACCGATTGAGATGTATCGTCAATCACTTCGGTATGACGTTGACGATACCCTTTCTGTACAAGCCTAGCTGTGTACATTTGTATGTTTCCATCCACGTTTATCTTCACCATGAAGACCCATTTGCTACCAATAGGCACAATGCCTTCTGGTACATTAACCAGTATCCAAACTTGGTTGTATACATGGAATCCATCTCGGACTTCATGGCACTTTGCAAAAAAAAAAGGATTCGATACCTTGTATCACTTCCTCATACGTAGTCGGTTTGTCTTCCTCAATAAGATTGATATCTACATGAGGTGAGATCAGAAACCCATACCTCCCAGGTTGTTTTCTGACTCTCTCCGACCTACGTGGTTCTTGTGTATTCGAAGATTATTGGTACAGTTTCATCCCTGATGAACTGTTGGTGTTCCGTGAGGACTCGGTGCCTGGAACAGTATTACTCCGATTTTTATCGAGTTTTACTTTCCTCCCACTTATCACTGCATATAGGAATTCCTCTTAGGAAAGCCGCATGGAGAGCAACAATTACATTGTTCTCTTGTGAGTTGTATAAGTAATATACTTTGGTTTCCCTATGACAACCTACAAATAGGCACTTATCCGATTTGGGTTCTAGTTTGGTATCATCCAAGCGTTTAGAGTATGCCCATCATTCCCAAATCTTCAGGAATGAGAAACATGGTTTCTTTCCTGTTCATATCTAATATGAAGTCTGTCTAACAGATTTTCATGGAACCTTATTCAAAATAAGTATTGCACTGTTTAATGCGTATCCTCAGAAGGAAACTGGTAGCTCAGAGCGACTCATCATAAACCTTACCATGTCCAACAAAGTTCGGTTTCTCCGTTCGGACACACCGTCAAATTGAGGTGTTCCGGGAGGAGTCCACTGTGAAAGAATACCATATTCTTTCATGTAATCGAGAAACTTATTGCTCAAGTATTTTCCACCACGGTCCAACCGTAATGTTTTAATACTTTAGCCGGTCTGTCTTTCTACTTCGTGTCGAAACTCATTGATTATATCAAAAGTTTCCGACTTGTGTTTCAGAAGATACACATAACCATAACGTGTTGTAACATCCGTAAAGGTTACGAAGTATTTATATCCACATATAGCCTAGCTAGACATGGGCCCACTTACGTCACTATGAACGAGGGCTAACAGATCGGTGGCACTTGCACTTTTACCAAGTAAAATGTGTTTTAGGCACTTTGCCTAATAAACTAGATTCGTAGACAACATTTGAATTAGAATCAAATCATTCCTAGTATCCACTCTTCGAAAGTGTGGATATACGAGTCTGGTTAATATTTCCCAGACAACAATGCCACTTTTAAGTCTCAACATATTTATTCAAGTTTAAGCTTTTGTTTGTTATGTTATATGTTTGAGATTCATTTATATTCAAAATATAAATATTGTTATTCACACCTAATGTGTATATCTGAATATCATCTTTATAAACAAAACACTTAGTGTTCAGGAACATAAAGGTATACCCGCAACGGGTTAAACTAGATATAGAGATAATGTTTCTAGTCAAACTAGGTACATTATAACATTTTCCTAATTTAAGTACATGCCCAAAGGGCAGTTCCAAAACTTAGGTTCCCACAGCCAAAACAGCGACTCTCGTCTCGTTTCCGACTCATAGGTCGATCTCATCTGAAGGCAGTATCCTGCTTATCAGCAGATCCCGCACATCAGTATATATGTATGTACCATATTCAATATCAAAATCCAATTTTTTAAAACTAGCAGTGGATATGTTTATGACAAACATACATGAAGTCGGAGCCTTGTCCGTCTTCACTTCCTTCATGTCTACCTTGTCCATACTGTAGTCACACTTTCAGTGACTCCGTTTGCCACAATTTAGGCAGACATCTTGGGATATGTCATTTGTCTTCCCAGAAGACTGTGACGATATAGCCTTGGCCTTTACTTCACAGTTCACACCCCCAGAAGCCTTCGCCCAAGCCTTGGCCTTTTGTGATGTCGAAGTAAAATGTGTCTTGCGCTTCTTGCCCTTTTAGAAACTCTGGCTCTGCCTCCTTGAGCATAGCCATTAACTCTCCAAGAGTTCTCTCTTGGTTCATCATGAACCCGCCCCAGCTTTCGGGCAGAGACTGTAAGATCAAATCTATGGAACTCTCGGCCTCGTAGATAATGCCCAGTTAACCTAGTTGTTCGATGTCAGCAATCATCTGTGACACCTAGTGCTTGACAGATGTACCCTCTGACATCCACGAGCATAAGAGCTTCTTTTGTACTTCTAAGATCTAAGGTTAGATCTATAAAGATCCTTTAATTTCATCATCATGGTATAAGGATCTAATCCTTAGTTCTGATGACGAAATTTAGGAGTCTTTGCGACAAGCATAACAAATTGAGCACTAAAGTTATCATCACGATAAGTCTTCCAAAGCTCATGCTCTACTATTTGCTCAACTCCGGGCTTAGGCCCGAGAGGGTTCTCTATCAAATAGAGTAACTTCTCAGCTCCCACGACTATCTTGAGATTCTTTTCCCAATCTGAAATTTTTTGCCGTTAAATACATTTTTCACCCAGGATTATGTTCTAAACGCTAATCTTTCATCCATATTGATTGCAATAGTCCAACTATCCAATCAGTGATTTCGGGTACAATCTAATGTAATGATTACTATAGTCTAACTATATAATTAACTACAATTTGATTGGTTATATTCAAATGTATTGATTACTATAGTCTAACTATATAACCAACTACAAATGAAGTAGTTTGAATACAGTGCAGCTGTTTAATTAAAATAACAATTGAATATTAGTCTAACTAATATTATATTTTAATGACGAAAAAATAAAATGAGCGCGTATTGGCAAGTATCTAAACGAAATTGCAAATTTAATACTTGCCTCCCACTATTTTTCGGAGAGCCTCTAACCCTCTGTGGAGTAATCGAGAAACCTAGTTTCCTAGTGGGCTAGGATCCCGTTAAATAACACACAACCTTGACTTTGGCCAACAAGTTGTATGAAACTTAACTAGGTAGACCTCTAAGATCAATTGGATCTCATCCAATTCCTAGATCCAGTAGGTGGACCTCCAAGTCCGAAACATACATCCAATATA
This sequence comes from Zanthoxylum bungeanum, assembly GCA_019454045.1. Classification (NCBI taxonomy): domain Eukaryota; kingdom Viridiplantae; phylum Streptophyta; class Magnoliopsida; order Sapindales; family Rutaceae; genus Zanthoxylum; species Zanthoxylum bungeanum. The sequence continues at coordinate 6,000 of SKCR01001765.1, read as the reverse complement.
TGCCAATATATATCCAATATATTCCTTAACCTTTTCCTCTGAATCAACTAAGCCTCGGCTTTGGCTCAACAAGCTTAATGATTCCAGTTAAGCGGGACCCATTGACAATGGGAAAGTTTCGTAATCCATGTCGATGAACAAGAAGTGACCTTGACTTTGGCCAACAAATCACAACTTGCCTAAGACATGCGATATGGAACAAAGCTTTCGTGGTTCAAACACATCCGCGATGGACATTGATCTTGACTTTGGCCAACAAACCAATGCCAATCTTGGATCTTGAGAGAGAACCACTCAATGAAAGGAAAACACTTAATATTTTATTGAGGGTTTTTCGCGTAAATTGGCAACCAATTTATTTATCTTTGATTAGGTCTCATCATACACCCTTAAGTATGCATTCTAAAAGCATAATAAGATGCGAAATAAATAATAACAATATGCGGATGAATATTCAACAAATTGTTCCTATAACAAATCTCTCTATTTCCTCTCCCCGGCTAGCATTATACTTACTTCTACCCAATTACATAATACAATAAAGAAACTTCATTAACATTGAGGGGAATTGGTGAGAGGAGAAGTACAAAGAGTCAAGAGATATAAGGCTGGACACACAGGTCCAATTTAATAAATTCTAAATTTATTACAACAATTTCCAAAATTGCCCTTACCCATCTAATATCTATCTGATATACATTATCCATACAATACATCTATGTATTCACACAAAGCATGTTATTCAATCTAATCTAATCCAATTAATTAATCTTTGAATTAATGATCATCCAATGTTCAAACAACGATTTGATTTGCGCGAGTCCAACTCGTTTAAGAACTCAAAGTTCATATTCTTGAATTATATTGAACTACAATATTAAATCCAATTTAATTTGTATTCAATACTAATTCTAATTTAATTCCAAATTAAATAATTACACTTATATTTGTGCTTTTTAGACTTAGATTCTAAATCCAATCTTAATGGGTCTCAAAGGCCCAATTAACATCCAATGTTAATTTAATTAAAGTCCAATGAGCTTTTAATTAATTTCTTAAGGCATGGACTTTGGCAACCAAAGCCCAATAAGGAATCACCATTTGTCATGAAATTAATTTTGGCCCATTAGGCCCAATTAAATATTTAAAGGCCCAATTATTCTATTTGGACTTTATGGTATGATTTTAGGCCCAATTTGGATCCAATCCAATTATCCTAAACCAACTTGGCCCAACCAAGCCCATTAAGCCCAAATACAACAATATTAGCCCAATTCAAAATTAAACGCTAATTTATTTAATTATAATATTCCAAATATCACAATTATTTAATTAAAGTGTATTAGCCATAATTAATTAGTTAAATTAATATTTCCAAAACACCAATTACACTAATTAATCATGCTTTAATTTATCAACTCATGTCCAACACAAATTGAAGCAAAATCAATCTATACATGCTTCATAAGCTCACGTCAATCATGCATTTTTCATATCCAATTTTGATTTCAATCCAATTAAATGACAAATCAATATACTCATGAATTTAAACACATCCAATGGTCTAAAAAATAAAAATCACCATGAGCATATAAGGTTCTACATTCGGCCAAGCTATGTAAATTATGGGAAAATTTATCCAATTCATTTTCTCAAAATTAATAAAGCATAACTCTAAGTTATCATAATCTAAGCTCAACCAAATCATCAATTTGAAGAAATCATGCATAAATCATAAAAGCCCCAAATTAAAGTTTATGAACCCTAAAATATTTCATGCTTAAAATTGGCACTGATACCATTGTTGGGTTCCTAGAACATGCCAAGGATCTTCTAACATGAAATTGGTGTGAATATTCAAAGAAGTTGCGGAAAAACTTACATTGATCGGTTTGCTTGGATGTAGAGATTACAAAACTTTTGAATCTTTTTGTATGAATGTTGAGCTCCAAGCTTCCAAAGTGTGTTCCAAACTCTTGGGATTAGTTTCCCTAATACCTTTGTTGACTCCTTTAATGTGCTAGCAAGAAGAAAAATTGCAACAAAATTTCTTTCTATGAGATGGAGGCTCACGGCAAATGGGAGGAATTGGGAGAGAGAGAGAGATGTGTTTTTCAATTCTTGTGTTGTGTATATGATTTCTATAATCAAATTAACATTTACCAAAAAATCAAGTTGGTATATGTCTTTCACAAATCAAGGTAATGTGTTTTACAAGCTTCCAACTTCTATTAACCAAAAGTGTATAATGTTGACTAGTGATGTGACTAGGTGGGCCCCACTTTAAATTCAAAATCCGAGTGGGCCCGCAAAACACATTTCGGGCCCGGGTTCGTTAATTCCAAATTAACGAATTTTCTGTTGTGATTTAATTAAATCAAATTCAATTAAATAATAATGTCTCGCAAAATTATTACGAAAGTCGCTCGCGAATTAATTCTAAATTAATCGTTCGCCCGAATTAAAATCCAATTTTAATTCCGCTATGAAATCTAATTTCATTTAATATATCGAATATATTATTTAATCGATTAATTCCAAATTAATCGTTCTCTCTCTACTATTCAAATTTTATCCCAGATAAATTCTCGCCGTAATTAATCCTAGATTAATTTTCTCTCTCTCATAATTAATGCTAGATTAATTCTGTTCGAGTCAAACATCATCGGTGAATCTTCGGGAAGCGACCCATGAGATCCCTAGATATGTTGGCAGTAAATCCGATTGTCGGACTATCCAAACACGTGTGTACCCCGTACCATGTTTTTACCGATTTACAAGACATGGTTGGCTTCTAGCAAAGCACCGTGCCTACCCAATTCTCCAAAAATATTCTTTTTAAGGAATACATAATCTATATCAAGCGTAGTATACCAAGTATTGCGTATTACGATCCAGTATCGGATATCACATGCTAGGCCTAGGGCTGAAATTGTGTCTGCCCCGTACGAAGCATATATCGAATCTCTGGTAACTAGTCTCTATAATCGGATAATCATGACCAAGTCATATTATCTCGATGACTGCAGTACTTAAGAGTACTAGTTCCGTATCCTACGTGATCATCATCTCCATATGCCTGAAGTGATACTTCCATCTTGACATCACACCCAATACACTACGATTCTCAGTATACCCAGAAGAAGCGTACACAGAACATGTTAAAGCCATGGGCGACCAAAACCAAAGTATACTGATTGTCGCAAGTATTAGCGATGCAAGTCTTAAGTTAAGACCAAATACACCTACCTTGATTCAGATTCCCATAGACACATAGTCATACTACCAATGAGATTCCGAGGGGTCTATCTAGAGCGAAGCTGTTTCCGTACCATCGGTAAACAGAACCTCATATTATACTTGCATAAGTATCCAATACCTAAATATATGAGAACTATGCCGTTACGCTTCCATAACACGCACAAGTGTAATACTAGCCTATTCCGCATTATCGATGTCCAGTCTCGATAATACTACGACTAGAGATATTTAATGATTAAACCTTACGTGGATTAATACTATCTCATTTCTTATTAACCCGGTACTAATCATATGGACTTTTATCATTTATATATCCAAGTAATCTAATTAAAAATTGATAAAAGAGCAATTTCCTTTGTCACATAGTTAATTTGTACAACAACACCATGTTCTGTACAAATAGTAATGCTATGGGTCATAATTGTTCAACATGATGAACCACTCAAAAATATTCTAGATCGATATCATAACTTGGTATTGGAGGTTGGAGCATACGAGTCCCCATAAGTTTTGGAGAGTCTGGAGGGCGCGTTAAGGGTTGGGAGATTGTGGTCCCACCCTAGGATTCATAAGGTGCCTGATTATGATACATCCTTGGAACATGCTATGAGATTTGTGCTATTGGAAGAAGAGGAGAAGGTAGCCCGATGAGGAAATGCTCGGGAAAAAAAAGAAGCAATAAGAGATGATCATCAGGATAGCAGCAGCAGGAAAGGGCTAGGTCCGAAGCATCATGAATTTAGGCCAATTACTCAAAGGAATATGATGTCAGAAAGAAGGCCCCCAGTCAAGGTTGCCCAAGTAATGGGGGGTACAATGTATATTGTTCTCAACATGTCTTTGTCTCAAGTAGCCTGAGAGATTTAAGATAAGAGGATATTGACAGAACCCTACCCCAGAAGGTTCCCAATTGATAGTAGGGATAACATGGCCTATAACTCCCACCATATTATAATGAGACATGGGATCAAGGGGTGCAGAGACCTGTAAAAACATATCGAGGACCTGGTCAGAAATGGCTCTCAAGGACTGTATAGATAATAAGGCCATAAAAGTAAGACAGTGTCGAGGGCAATGACCTGTGTTTACTATTGCAGGAGGAAGAACAATGACGAGAGACTCAAATAGGATCAGAAAGAATTATTATCGAATCAACAGTCTCAAGGTGATGAGCACAACATGACCAATGTCAATAATGTTCACCCACGAGAACGCTTAGGGAGTGAGTTACCCTCACGACGACCCGCTAATAATTATAGTTAATATAGGCGAGTCGGACGTTGACAGGATATTGGTGGATTATGGGAGCGTGGTGGATATTATATCATATGAGACCTACGAACGATCATTTTTTACCACATAAAAAATTCGTTTTTGCAATTCTTCTAACCTTATCTCATACTTTATATTTGTTTATATTGATTATTTTTAGATATTTGTTATATGTTTAATTTGAATAATATTTGAGATAGCATATTTGGATTGCATTAATTGAATGAGTCATGGGATATCATATCATTGAGATTGGTCTACAAAGGGCGTGACTTGGTGGTGTATGGTTCAAGATCTCACCTTGAGGTTTCAGATTTGAATTCAGGGAGCGCGTTTCTTATAAGAGCGTGAGACAGTTGGAGGTTTTACCTGCTCCGCTTAAGCCCGAAAGGGGTGGTTTGACTGTGAGATTTCCAACAATTTCAAAAAAAAAAAAAAAAAAAAACATTGAGATTGTCTATGGATGTGTTGGGGGGGGGGGGGGGGTTTGATATGAATTGATTGAATATTAAGTTTCAAGAGTGTTGGAACTTAATTTATAGAATTGAGGTTACTTAGAACCATAATTTTTAATACTCAATTCACCACTTCCTTGTTCTCGGATTATTTAGGATATAACTTAGCGGAACTTTAGTGCCATCACTGGAAACCTCTCTGGCACTGCCTTTTAACATTATTTGTTCATTGTTCATAGGTTCTTCCCACTCTCAAGGTCCCGGAGCCGTCCAGCCAGGGAGTCGTCCTCTCCTCTTGGAAAACTATCGCTGCCGTTTGTTTCATCTGTGGCAGAACATGCACAAAAAACAGGCAACAAGAGGCAAATATTTGAATTCATGAGTAAACTGTAAGTAATCATCTCAATTAGATGTCAAACTAACGAAATAGGGTGTTTAATAACTTGCTGAATTCTGAAAGAAATTTAATAAATGTCGAGGGATTATCTGAAAATTACCCACGATTATTTTTGGAAAAAATGAAAATCTAACAACTAAATAATTATTTTTAATAATTTTATATATTATATTTTTATTAATTGGTGATGAATCATATAATGATTATAGCAACGAACTATTCGGGAAACGACCGACTCAATCAATAGATTAATGAGATGATTAGTGGAACGGATATTTTTCTTTAGATGGCCCCACAATTCCTTTTTTTCAATGGACCCACTGAATTATTTGTGACGAAGTCTCTTTTAACTTCTATTTCACAGGCGGGGAGGCAAATAATGTTGGCACGACACCACCCACTTGCATAGAAAAGAACTCGTACGTATGTGTGCCAATATTTTTACTTTATTATAAAGTATTTCCTCCAAGAGGATAAATTCGAAAGCCTTTGAAATCAGTTTGTAAAAAAATATATATCATACCTTAAATTTTGAGAATATGATAAAATTTTAATTTCCAACAATATTTTTTATTATTATCATGCTTAAACTCTCAATGTCCACATTCCTTAAGT
>SKCR01001764.1:0-28083 GCA_019454045.1 Zanthoxylum bungeanum | reverse complement strand
TTGGACTGGGGACGTAACATTCCCCCAGGACCAAGTGATTCTCACAGATCGGGGTCGGGCGATGTCCACCGAGTCTGCCTTTGGAATGGGGACGTAACATTCCCCCAGGACCAAGTGATTCTCGCAGATCGGGGTCGGGCGATGTCCCACCGAGTCTGCCTTTGGACTAGGGACATAACATTCCCCCATGACCAGTGATTCTCACAGATCGGGGTCGGGCGATGTCCCACCGAGTCTGCCTTTGGACTGGGGACGTAACATTCCCCCAGGACCAAGTGATTCTCACAGATCGGGGTCGGGCGATGTCCCACCGAGTCTGCCTTTGGACTGGGGACGTAATTTTCCCCCAGGACCAAGTGATTCTCACAGATCGGGGTCGGGCGATGTCCCACCGAGTCTGCCTTTGGACTGGGGACGTAATATTCCCCCAGGACCAAGTGATTCTCACAGATCGGGGTCGGGCGATGTCCCACCGAGTCTGCCTTTGGACTGGGGACGTAACATTCCCTCAGGACCAAGTGATTACAGACCAAGTGATTCTCACAGCTCGGGGTCGGGCGATGTCCCACCGAGTCTGCCTTTGGACTGGGGAGGTAATATGCCCCAAAACCTAAGTCTTTCGCTCAGCTCGGGGTCGGTTGCGTCCCACCGAGTCAAACTCCTTCGATTTGGGGAGGAAACATTCCCCAGAATCGAAGACCATTACCCAGCTCGGGGTCAGGTTTAACCCTCCAGTTTATGATGACCTCTGAAGGGTCTCGTATTGTTCGGACAACAAAAAAAAAAGAGAAAAAAAAAAGGAGAAAAAAATAATAGACATAAACATACTTGTGTATATAAAATTATAATGTTATTACACAAAGCTAAAAGTGTACATAGGGCCCCGGTAGGTTACCATTTTTTTCATTCAGCCCGCGCAGGGGCAGGAATTTCTTCCTCATATGGTTCAGGTGGCGGGAGAAGCGGCTCGGCGGCAGGAGGAGGGACTATGGCTTCAACCTCGACACCAGGGCAGACCTCTACTTCAGGGACGGGAGGAGGAATCTCAAGGCAGTCCTCGCCAGAGGATGGAATATCAGATCGTCCTTCTAGGGAAACTCCAGAAGCCGGGACGACCGAAATCGGATCAGGATTCATAACCTCCCCGGCAGGTGGAGGGAGCCACTTCTGGAATTCCTCCTCGGAAATATCCCCCTTGCAGTAACTGATGGCCGCACGGATGGGGTCCATATTCAAATCTGGCAACACCATCGGAATCAGCTCAGCACAGTCACCAACCCCCTCTAGGCGGACAGCCTCCTTCTCGGCCTCAAGCTCACCCTCCCTCTTCTCAAGCTCGATCTCTCTCTCCTCGAGATCAACCTCCCTATCCTCAAGCTCGGTCTTTTTCCTCTCAAGACTATCTCGGGCCCGTGCAACCTCCTCGTCTTTGTCCTTCAACTTGACCTCAGCACTTGCTACCTTCCCTTTCAAAACACCAATCTCAGATTGGGCGGCCTTCAAATCCTCCCGGGCAGTATCAGCAAGTTTTCGCTCCAGTGAGGCAGCAGCCTTAAGAGCCTTATTCGTTTTGAAGTTCTCAATGGCAGCCAACTGAAGGTTCTCTATCGTCCCCTCCCGGTCGGCCAGTTTTGCCTCCACTTCGGAGAGACGATTTTGAAGCCTCTGGGCCTGACCACCCTCGGACAGCAAAGTCAGAAGAAGACCCTTATTCTTGGCCATGAGATAGTTGGCCTGCGCACAAAAAAAAAAGAAAGGAGTCAATACATAAAATAAAAAAGAACCAAGACCCAAAAACCGAGAAGGGAAGTGAAAATACATTCGCCATCTGAGAGCTCATCTCAGCCACAACACCTTGAGGAGATACATCCTCATACCTCGAAACCTCCTCCGGGGGAATCACCTCGGCCAATTTATTAAAAGCCGGCACTAAGTGTGAGGTAGCCTCCCGGATGCTTTCTCCCAAGTCATCCACCCCGAGGACCACAGGGCCCTTCCGTTTTTTGGAAGAGCCTTCAGAGGACTTCCTCCCCCTACGGACATCCTTCCTCTTAACCGGAGCAGCTTCTTCCTCCCCCTCTTGGACCAGCTCGGTCTCCTCGGCCCCAAATTGGCGCCTCCTCTTCCTAAGAGGCTTTGGCGGACTGGTAAGACGAGCGGACCCCGATGATTGTACACCAGGAGAAGAGAGACTCCGAGCAGCAGGCTGGACATCTCCTTGAGACGCCCGCTCACCCCCAGCAGTGTCAGGCTGTACCCGGGAAGTTCCAACATCAGCACGGCCGACTTTCTTCATGGTACAGGCCAATTTCTCAAGAAACTTAGGCCTCTTCGACATGCCTACAAAAAAGGAGAAGAAGAAAATCAGGGACCGAGCATATATCAAAGATATCAAACATGATGAAACAAACAAGGAAGACAGAACAAACAGCAAGACATCTACCTATCCGACCCGAGACATCCGTAGGGACAGCCCGAATGAGGCCAGACTCAACAAAAGCCGCATCATTTACCAGCTCCCTCCAGTGGGCGGCATATTGACGAGCCCAAGACACCCGCCTCCGAACCTGACGAGAAACCTTGGGAGCATCTCGCCAACAAGGAAGGGAGGAACCAGAAAGTTAGAAACTAAAGAGACTAAAGAACAGGAACAGAGAAAGAAAGGGACATTAGACTCCTAACCTCCAGCCTTGAAAATATCCGGCACCAAGGTCTCCCCTTCGTCTGAAAACAGGGACCGTCCCCAATCCCCGGTAGCCCAAAACCAGAGATCCTTGAAGTTCTTATTGGAATCAGGGAGCTTCTGGACGATGTTCGCAGAGCTGTTATAAGCAGAGAGATAATACCAACCATGATGAGCTTTTGGGTTGGCCTTCAGACGATACACCCTCTTCACCTCTTCAAAAGAGGGCTCCCCGAGCCCTGCCCGATGCCAAGCTGCGTACAACCCGGCCAAAATTCTCCAACTATTCAGACTCAGCTGACAAGGGGCGATTTCCATCTCAGCCAACATCCAAGCGAAATAAGGCTGGATCGGCAACCGTAGTCCGCACTCAAAGAAGATAGGAAGGAGTGCTATCGAGCCTTCGTCAGGCTGACTGGCACGATCCATCGGGCCTGGAACTTCAAGGGCGATGTCTATCGGAATGTTATACCGCTGACGGAGAAGGGCAAGATCATCCTCGGTTATCTTGGAGGGACGGTTCATATCTAGAGCCGACGACCCAAGTTCACCAGGCTCTGGATCCTTCCGAGGAACCCTCTGATGGTAGGAGTCATTTTCGATCTCAGAAGCAGTAGGGGTAGTGTCAAGGACTTCTACACTAGGTGCCCCTGAGCCCGAGGAGAGCTCTTCAGCAGGGGGAGTTGAAATCTAGCAGGCCTTTCGGAGGGGGAGAGATTCTATTGTCATCCTCCCTGACACCCAGAAAAACAGAGAAGGGAGGAGAATCAGTCTATGAGGAGCTACCCAAGGTGTCCATACTAAACTAGATAGGGAGTCTCTAAAAGGTGCCCTAAAGCAAGACCCAGCAAAACCACAAGTCTCTCCCTAAGCAAAACAAACAAACAGAAACACTGCATAAAGAAAAAGAGGAGAGGTCGCTCAGAAGACTTACTTGTTCTTCTCAAAAGCAGGAGGTTATGCGGCGCGGTGATGCCCGTTCCTTATGTTCGTAACACAAAAGAAGAAAAAGACCACAGTTGAAATCCGAGGACACTAAAGAGAAGCGAGTCAACAAGAATGTTTCCAGAAGAGAAGAAGAAATTGCCGAAAAAGAATGAACAGTGAAGGCCCCGTCCTCTTATAGTCATAGCAAAGGTGCTCGTGACCGTTGGATCTAAAGGAAGGGCCCTGATAAACGCCAAGTGTCGGCTACAAAAGGGGCCTCCCAAGTTCAAACAGACGGCTGAGATCAGCCCACTATGAAAACGCCTATGTGCGGTCGATTCGTCCCCTCTTTTGGCGGGAACCCGGCAGATGCTTGACAAGTGTCGAACATTAGAAGAAACCCTAAAGTTGATTTGACAGGCATTTAAGAAGACACGACGGTTGTGCGTCTCAAGGAAAGATGATTGGAACGGCAAGAAAAATTTCTTTTTTGCATCCTGGGACGACTACCAGTGAAGACAATCAGCACACCCTATTCATATAGTTCCCGGTACCAACTCACATACTCGTTGGAACCGAAAACTAGGGGACAGATGTTGATGGTGTTTTCAGGTGCTACAACATTTAAGGCAGCACGACAAGGACAAAAGGGTAAATTCTCTGTCTGGCTGAGATCATCTAGCCGACCCGACCAGTTCATGTGAAAACCGACCACTATGGTTCAGATGACCGAGCACTATAGATGTCGGCAGGAACGCTCTCAGCATAAAAGATTGTCATGGCCGACCTCATTAAAGACCGACCAGACAACGGGACGTGTTCAAAACAACAGCACCCCATTCTTATGGATAAGATAAGAGAGATATCCTACTCTCGCAAGGAGAAGGAGTCAGAATCCAAAAGGGAATACGGAAGGAGAAGGCAGCACCGGATCAGGAAACCCTACAAGAAGAGAAGATTGAGTCCAAATAGGATTTCTTATACAAATAGGAAACTGATTTCTGTATTATTATAAATAGAAGGGTAGAGCATGTGTAAAAGGACATCTGAAAATCATCACAGAAAGTGAAAGATTAGAATCATAGAGCTCTGATTTGTAAAAGCAAAGAAGAGACCCGAGGAGTGTATTTGAGTAATAAAAAGCACCATCCTGTTCTTGCCCGTGGACGTAGGTCGGATCCCAAAATCCACCGAACCACGTTAAAACCACCTTGTCTGATTGGCGTATTTTCTTGTTTTCCGCTAAATTTACTTTTGGTCCCCCATAACCAAACAAATTCACTATTGAGGGAGGATTATCTCGGAGGTGATATTCCTGTATTACCCTGAGACCAAAATCCACCGTCAACATAATATTCCTCATATCACTACAAAAAATTGATCTTTAGCGTCCAAACATTTAGCGTCGAAATAATATTGGACGTTAATAATTACTTTTAACGTCGATTTGATTATTCGATGTCAAATAGTAAACTTTTAGCGTCAAAATAAATTTTTGACGCAAAAGGGTAAACTTTTAACGTCGAATCTCCAATACGACATCAAAACTTGTACTTTTAACGTCGAATATATGTCGATGCAAAAGATTTTTGACAATTCCACCGACAATCTCTTACCTTTAGCGTCGAAATAATTTTCGAATTAAACTAATCGACGCTAATAAGGTAACATTTAACGTCGAATATTATGTCGACGCTAAAGGTTTCTAAGAATACCACCAAAAATCCCCTTACCTTTAGCGTCAAAATTTATTTTCGACGCTAAATGGTAAGTTTTTAGCGTCGAATTACGTTAATTCGATGCTAAAACTATATTAAAATGCAGAAGTACCAACTTTTTTCCCTTTCTGCTCTTTCTCTCCTCCGCAATTTTATTCTCTCATCTGCAAGTTTACTCACAACTTTCCTACAAATTTTCAACAAAACTCTAATTTTTCATAAGGTAAATTTTATTTCATCTCTCTTTATTTTTCCTTATATTTGAATCAGTACTCTCACTTAATTAATTTAAGTATAATCTTTTTAAAAAATTATGGTTTTAATTTTTTATAATTATCTTTATTATATACATTGTGTTAGTTGTATATGATGCACATATGTAGATTAGTTAATTAACTAAATATGTGTATGCTTAAATAAATAATTAATGAATTGGTGATGTTGATGAGTTTAATATAATGTCTGATAATTATATTTTTATATGTAGATATTTTGGCTGAAATGGATAGAAATTGGATGAGCTCGGTGGATAGATTGAGTGTTGAATATCGTAATGAAGTTTATGAGTTCATGGAATCGGCAAAGCAACACATTGATGCATAAGGTCGTGTTCGGTGTCCATGTACAAATTGTTTGAATAGGAAAAGGAAACGGTTGGATGAAGTTTATAATCATTTATACATGCCGGGAATATCACCAACTTACCGTACATGGATTTATCATAGTGAGCAGTATAATTCTCAATCACGATTTATTGATTCAGGTGAAGGGAGTAGTAGTTACAATCAACCTGCAAACGATGAGATAACTTATGCTTTACGTGATTTACAAGGTCCACAAGTTGGTCATACTGTTGGCAGTGACATACCAGTATTAGGTGGAAATAATCAAAATTTATTTAGTGAACTACTTGATGAGGCACAAAAAATACCATTTGAAGGTGCTAGGATGTCGATCTTGAATTTTTTTGTGAAATTATTACACATTAAAGTGATGAACAGAATGACCAACAAAAGTATTGATATGATGCTAGACTTACTTGGGCAAATGTTACCGGTTAGCAACGAATTGCCTAAGTCGTATTACGAGGCAAAGAAAATATTGCGTGATCTGGGAATGAGGTATGAATCCATTGATGCTTGTAAGTATGAATGTGTATTATTTCGTGCCAAGTAAGAATCACTTGAATATTGTTCAATCTTTGGTGAAGTATAAAGTTCGTGGTATTGGGAAGAAAGTGTCTCATAAGATATTACGATATTTCCCATTAACGCCCAGGATGCAGAGGGTGTTAATGGGAAATATCATAACACTTGAGTACAACGAGGGTCGAGGACACACCCGTGGCCTGAGGTTGGTTAAGCACGTTAAGGCTCACGGCCACATCCGGATAGAGATATCAGATGATGGAGAAAGACAGATCAGGCAATATTCTTCATCATTCACCAATGTCATATGTGTTGTTGCTCGGTATGAAACTCCCCAAAACTACGTTTCTTGGAGAAAGATACCATGGGAGACGAAAATCAATTAGCTTTTCCCGACGCTACTTGTGAGTAAACATACAGTATTGAGGTTTTGTTATATTCTGTTATCTTTAAATTAATATTTATATTTAAATTTTTACTTGGTTACTATTCCTGCAGGAGTGGTTCGACGTGGATCTGATCAAAGTAAACGTTCAGAAGTATCTTGACCACCAAATGGGGAAAAGTTATAAGGATTATAGGACAAAAGTCCTGAAATCGATATTCGACGCATAGAGGAGGAATACTGGACATTCTTATGTGAGCTGTAGTCCAGCAAGAAACACGAGGTAATTTTTAAAATAATACCAAATTGGTAATTCTTTCCGTTTTTGTTACTTACAGTGTTGTTAAATGCAGAATAAATGTCACGCAAATACGAATAATCGAAGTCACATGCGTTTCAACAACCATAGAGGTTCCAAGCATTTATCCAACACCGTGCCGAATATTCTGAGGTAAATATTTCCTAAACTGTATTTTAACAGTCATTAATTTTACTAATGTCCAAAATATATCAATTTATGCTTTTTAGCAGAGTAGAACAGTTGATCTGCAGTCATTTCCAGAGTTTTTCTGAGTAACGCACTACAATGAGAAGAAAAAATGAATCAATGAAGAAGTCGAACGCTGCTACTTAAGTTTAAGTGTTTAAAATAAAATAAATATTATTTTAAATTGATTTTTTCTTTTCAAATTCGAACATTGACTTAATTTTTTTTTAAACAGAATGAAATGGTAGAGCTCAAGCATCAAACTCATGAGACAGGGTCCGACCCTATACCAGATGAGGAGTTGTCGTAATTGGTTTTCAAGAACCAGACAGCGTTCAACGTTGGCCTTGGCACTCGTAAGAAGCCGACGTCATATGGACGCACTACTGTTTCTTCTCATACTGACTCAAGCCTTCGAGAGCAGCTAGCCACCACCTAGAACAGGTTGGAAAATATCGAAGACGAGCTGAAGATGTAATACCTCATTTGTTTTTATTAAATTTTTATTCTTCTTATCACACTCAAACCTAACCAAATCCCCCACAATTTTATATCATTACCTAAAGCATGTTTTTATGTCTATAAATCATTACAGCTAAATAATTATCCACCAACCATTAACCCTACCATATTATCTCCTTCAAATCATGTTCTATTGTCTCCTAATCAAACAAACATACTCACCCAACTTCTTTTATGAAAATTATATCACTCGTTTGAGGCAGTAGCTATGGAAGAAAGAGGAAGTTGTAAGCTTTGCTTATGTTTTGGCTATGGGTACAATACTTTTCATGGCCATGCAAGTAGTGTTTGAGTTGTGAGCTTGAGGAGTGTGTTGAAGACAATTCCAGAGGAGTTTGAGAGCAATTCCAGAGAGTTTTTATAGCAATTTCTTGAAGTTTTAAAGAGAGAAACCGAGAGCGTTTGAGAGAGGATTATCCAGAAGAGAGAGAATGTGCATGGACAAATAGAGAAATGGACTTTTCCACGTCGTCTGATCTCCTTTCTGGATTATCCAGATGAGACGAAGCCATCCCCGTCGGACTGCCGCCGAGACACCACTAGACGCGCCCTCATGCGCCGGTGACTTGCTGCCCACGCGCCACCGCGCGTGTACGACACCTCATAAGCCCGAATTTTTCCCTCATCGAGATACATGAGTTTCTCATACTATCGGTTGTTGAGAAACGAGAAAAATATGGTAGTTATCTGTATTTAACCGATCCTCAATAACCGTCGTGTTTCAGTCCCCACCACCACCATCACTGGGATCCTTGAGACATATTCTGACCAACGACTCCTTCGTTGTGAGATTTGGATATCGTTGGAGTTCGTTACTTGATTAATACCATTTCGAGGGTGTAAATGATAGAATTTAGAAGATTTGGACTTAATTATATATTTGCTTAATTGAGAGGATAAAACTGTTAATTCTATTTTTCATGGGTTAATAGGTAATAATTAAGAGCTTGAGAACTTTATGGACATAGTAGGAAAGTTTAGGGGCTAAAATAGAAATTTAAAAAGTTTAGGAGTAAAATCGTAATTTTGGAAAATTGAGGGACCTGATCGTAATTTTACATTTTTTGATTCTTAGCGAAGATATAGACATATTAAGGACTTTTGCGTAGATAAATGACTCTCTTATTGGTTTCAATCCACTATTACACTGGACTCGCATTAGCAACCATGTTTGATAGATGCTTGTATTATTGTGGGATGATTGCTTGAGATGATATTATAGTATATGTTATTTTCATATATTATATTATATATATACATACACTACAATAATTTATATTTTCTGTGGCGAAAATTTAGTGGGGAATACAAAAATCAATAATTAGTGACGAAATTATTTGTCGCCACTAAATGGCGGAAAATATATTTTTAGGGGGGAAATTTTTTCCCCACTAATTGTCAAAATTTTTGGGACCTCCCTCTTTCGCGGCCTTCTATCTACTTCTAGCAATATATTTTTTTCAATTACAAATTACGTTCAAACCCACCAAATTAAATCCCTAGTCATCTTCTTCTCAGTAAATCCTTCTCCTTTAGGTTTCAGAAATTAAGGGGGGTGTATTCAATTGAGATTTTAAAAGACTATTTATCGATAAATAAGTCCAGTAGATTTTAAAAGACATTTAAAGAATGTAATGACTTATAAGATTTTATGACATTTTTTTTTATAAAGATTTTTTACTTATAAGATTTTAAAAGATTTATATCATAAGAATTTGTAAGATTTGAAAGGACTACATATAGATTTTTTTTTCTTTTTTTCAAATAGATATTATATGGAATGGAACCATAAATAAAAAAAACTAATGAAAGTCAATTGGTTCAAGCTGTGGACGTTTGCATCAACAATAACAGAAAATAGAATCATATGAAATAGAACCATAATAAAAATGAATATTCAAAATCATACATTAATGAAAAAGATAACAAAGAAATGATAATTTTAAAACCAATTTGATGGTCTTTTAATAGCCAATTTGATGTAGCTTCATGTCCTCCTAAGTAACATTTAGCTCAATGGTATAGGAACATATAATCAAGATTGATAAAGCAAATGAAATCTGATGATAAAATTCATCCCAACACAATCTATAGGAAGTGGAATATCAAAACTAAAAATAAATTGATAAGTTAAATTTTGCTTGCTAAGTGACCCCTTAGCATCACGTAATCCCCTCTTGACAGCATCCACCAAGAGGTGCAACAACAAACTCATTCGTATCATCAATGGTCCAAGATTCATAGTTCTCTTTCTCTTTGCATTTTCCTTTGTTATTTCCTGCTCTGAATCCCCCATTTAAATTACTTCTACAACACATGAAAGAAATTATTATTTTTTGACTCATGTTGATATGTATAAGATTCATTTTTTCCTTCTTTTGTCGAACTAGAATAATTCGTTCCCATTCATTATTTTATTCTGAAATTGATATGTGAATACTACTTCTAAAGCCATTTTACAGATTGTGGTGGGTTAAGAGAGCAAGTACTTTACAAAAACAACAATTTTTTTAAGGTTGAAAAATCAAACTGGAAGTTTTTAATCTTAAAATTGGATTCACAGTGAGATTACTTTGAGATTCAAAAGGACACAGCAACAGCGAAAAAGACACAACAATCAATATTTCAGGAATAAACCTAGATCATCAATCTATCTATTTTCATTCACAAATAAAAATCGATCCACACATAATAAAAAATTGGAACACAAAAGTACATTGTTCACGAAGAGTTCACAATGTACTTTTTGAAACCATTGTTGAAGTTTCTGTTTTGGCTTGTTGCAGTTGGTTATTGTTTTTCTGCCATTGTTGTAATGCTTATTAGTATTTTACTATTGTTATTAAAATATAATTTTTGTTAATAATGATTAATGCTTATTAAATTAATTGATATATTAATTAGACTAGTTACTTTAAATTATTAATTCATTGTTAATTGTATTTGTGCATATTAATTGGACCTCTTTTTTATTCTGGTTTTTTTTTAAACCATTGTTGAAGTTTCTGTTGTTGGCTTGTTGCAGTTGTTTATTGTTTTTCTGCATTGTTGTAATGCTTATTAGTATTTTACTATTGTTATTAAAATGTAATTTTTGTTAATAATGATTAATGCTTATTAAATTAATTGATTTATAATATATAGGATATGACATGGCTTCTTCTCCGCGGCTTCTAATTCGGAGTGCAGTCCCGTACTTAAACGAATTCAAATAATGTTGGATGGAAGTATGGGGCTTTAGTGGATCCGAATAATTGGATAAAGTGAAATGCAAGTTGTGTTCAAAAAAATTTCCGATGTTACCGAAGGAGTTTACCAAAAAAAAACGAATGAAAGAACATATTGGGCATATATCAGGGAATGTTGCAAATGTCCAAAGTCTAGTAAAGAAGATCAAGAGAAGTGTAGACAAGCCATTTTAGAAGCAATGAATAAGAAGAAAAGAAAAGAGAAACATGTTAGTGAGATAAGGCAAAGAGTTAATATTGGGGGCGAAGGCGATGAAGAAGAAGCTGAAATTCGTGAAATAGAAGAAGGGTTAGATTCAAGACCCCCTCGGCATCGCGGCCCTTTGGATAGGTGGACAATGGTAACCCCTCTTAATTCTTCAGCTAGCGATGGTAAAACAATGTGGCAACAAAATATTAATGAAGCGCTTTTTAAAGAAAAGACGCATAATGTCAAGCGATTTGTTGCTAAGTGGGTGTATGAATCTAGTATTCCTTTCAATGCTATTGACAATGACAGTTGGATAGCGATGATGGAAGCAGTTGGTCAATTTGGACCGGGTTTCAGAGGTCCTAGCCAATATGAGTTGAGGGAGCCATTGTTGAAAGAGGAAGTTGCAAGTGTTAAAGATTTCCTGAAACAACATGAGAATGAGGTGAGGAATGGGTGTTCTATCATGACAGATGCTTGGAGTGATAGGAAAATGAGAAGCATAATGAATTTGTGTGTTAATTGCATAATAGGCACCACTTTCCTTTCTTCCAGGAAAGTTCTGATGTGGCGCATACTGCGGAGCACATTTATGAGTATGTGATGACGGGCAGTGAACAAGTGGGGCGGAAAATGTGGTTCAAGTTGTAACAGACAATGCCTCGAACAATATGGCCGCGGCAAATTTGTTGAAGGCGAAGATGCCAAATATTTTTTGGAGTTCATGTGCTACTCACACCATCAACCTCATGCTTGAAAGTATTGGGAATTTACCGAGATACAAGAAAACCATTGATAGTGCCAAGGTTTTCACCATTTTCGTGTATGCCCATCACAAGACTTTGTCCATGATGAGATCGTTTACAAAACAGAGGGACATAGTCAGATCGGGAGTAACTAGGTTTGCTCAAGCTTTCTTATCCTTACAAAGTTTGATCGAGAAAAAAGAAAGTTTGCGAACCATGTTTGCTAGCACGGAATGAAATGAGTGCATATGGTCGAAGCAAGCTAAAGGAAAAGTTGCATTTGCCACGGTGATGAGTGTCACTTTTTGGAATGGGGTGACCCAATGTTTGAAGGTGTTTGCACCTTTGGTGAGGGTGCTTCGATTAGTTGATGGGGATAGAAAGTCATCCATGGGGTTTGTTTATGGAGAGCTAAAGAATGCAAAAGAAGAGATCAAGGATGCATTGAACAATATTGAGAGTAATTATCGGCCAATCTTGGAGATTATTGATAGGAAAATTGAAGGGCGGCTTGATACTCCATTACATTGTGTTGCTTATCTTTTAAATCCTTACTACTACTATAAGGATTCAAGTATCGAGTACGATGTGAAAGTAATGGATGCGGTATTTACGGTTGTGGAGGCTTTCTTCCCCAATGACATTGACATGCAGAGTATGGTGATAAATGAGGAGTTAGCTTCGTACAAGGCAAAAGAAAAAGCTTTTGGTAAAGAAGTGGGGGTCAAAGCATGTCGGGTATCGATTGATGTTTTTAATCCAGGTAAAACAAAGTATTCATTTGAATTATTTTGCAAAATATATAAAAATCTTATATTTCATTCAAACTATTTATGTTCATTTGTAGTTTCATGGTGGCGTACATATGGACATCATACACCGAACTTGCAAAAAATGGCAAAAAGGATACTGTCATTAACCACTAGTTCATCCGGGTGCGAACGAAATTGGAGCACTTTTGAGGGGGTAAAAATTTAACATTAGCTAAATTTTTTATTAATTTATATCCAAATTATTAATATTAATTGATTTATTTAAATTATTTATGTAGATTCACACGAAGAAAAGAAATAGACTAGATGTGAATCGATTAAACAATCTTGTCTATGTTTCCTTTAATGCCAAGTTGAAGAACAAGAGCAAAAGAGAGTTGAAAGTGGATGTATTAGAAGCCAAAGATGCTACTAATGCACAAGGATGGATTGTTGAGGGTGGTGACTCTGGTGATGATGAAGAAGTAGAGCCCGGTTCGGAGCTTACTTGGAGGATGGTTGGAGAAGCATCTGGGGCCGATGACATATTACAACCTCGAAAAAGTGCTAGAAATGTTGAATATAGAGAACTTGATGAAGATGATTTTGATTCTGATGAAGAACCTAAGGATGATGAGATTGAATTAGATGAAGAATTAGATATTTTAGTGTAGTTTAACTTTGTTAAAGGATGATGAACATGAACTTAATTAAATGATATTTTATATCATTATGTGGTTGATTGAGTTTGATTAATGGTTTTTGTTTATTACATTTTTATTGAATTTATATGATTTGGATTATTTATGAATTATGATGTTGGAAAATATTTGTTTTTAACTGTCTGCAGACTAATTGTCTAGGGCCCCGCCTAGGCGCTAGGCGCTGGGTCGCCGCCTCGAATAGCGCCTAGCGCGTTTTAGAACACTGATATGTGTTATTAAATCATTTGATTAGCATGTCCTGGTTGTATGGATATATTTTGTAAGTCATTTATATGTGTTATTAAATCAAGTTTAACATGCAAATTTATACCAAAATCAAAATACAAACCATGGAATTTAGAAAAACCTGAAATAAAGGTTGAAGATGATTAAAACTTAATATAAATCAAGTCGAGTTGCCTCTGTCCTTAAGAACTTAATCAAAATGTTAATTCCTTCTTGTTACATCTGTTGACCAAAACTGACTATTCTTAACATTTTTTGGTGTTAAAAAGTTTAATTATTCTTAACAACGAATAAATAAATTTATATCTATAAAATTACCTAGTGATGACATTAATTCTTACTCCATTCTTGATTTTTCTGTCAGAGCTAGCACATTCTCCAGATCTATATTTGGAAAAATATTGCCAGTTGAGAAGGTATGCCTTGTTATATGCATTTGTTTGGTTTTTATTTTCATATTGTTATAATCCATATATGATATTGCATGTTTATTTAGTGAATTCAAATTAGGATATTAAAAAGGAAGCCAAATAAGGTGTTTCACGATGAATAGAGAGTGGATTAATCATAAAAGTATAAAAGATAGACAAACTCCAGAATATAAAAATGGTATTAATGAGTTTCTTAATTTTGCATTTAAAAGGGTTGGAGGTAATGGAAAAATAAGATGCCCATGCTACAATTGTTTGAACGTATTTTCCATGATAGAGATGTGGTTTTAACTCATTTGATTGTTTATGGGCTATTAAAAGACTATAAAATTTGGTCTTTGCATGGAGAAGATAGTGAAGATAATGAAGTAAATGAAGATTCTGATGGGGATGAAGATTTTGATGGATTTGATGAGATAGTTCCTTTAATCCATGATATAACAAATGTAAGATCTATTAATTTCAAAATGGAAAAAAATTCTTTTAAACATATTTGATTGTCATATTTGATGGTCATATCTGTAGGAGTTGTACACTTGCTTGATATGTAATATTGCGGTGAAGGGCGCACAAGAATATATGTCTCATATGTGTGGAAAGCAACGTGAGTCACATGTACTTATTTTTTAATTAAATTTATTTGTGATGCATATAACACTATTATTGCAGAATTTACATTTATATTATACAGATCAAAAGGCTTTGAATAGAGCAGTTGCAGGATCAACTCCAACGATAATTTTACAGAGAAAAGTGAGTTGATACCAAATTTTAAGATTGAAAAGTAAAGTAGTTTGGTTGTAATTTTTTTTTTTAACTTAACCTCAAGATGGTGAAGATAGGAAGAAAAAAACTAAAATCACATCGAATCGATTTCAGATGATATGTTTCGACAACAGTTCTATGACTTTTGTTCCATATATATTTTAATAATATCAGGTAATCTGAATTTATGTTTCAAAATATCAACTTAAGTTGACTTTAATTTTATTTCTTGAATTTTTATCATTTCTTGAATTTTAATTTTTTTAACATATAATTAGTTTTTATTTATCTATTGATATGAGATTAATATATACTGATATAATTATTTTCATACAAATACAAGTAACTATTATGTTGGTTGAAAAAGTAGTGGATAAATGAGAAGCTAGTTCATTTGATGAATGGTTTCGTTTCACCATATGTTCAAAGTCTTTTTTATAGTTTGAATATAGAATGTAAATTAAGATATGAGACGAAACCAATAACTTTTGATTTTTGAATTGTAATTAGTTGATCATTTGTCTGTTGGAATATAATATTTTTTTTGCTTGTAAATACAAATATTCTATTTACATATATTAATGTATAAAATTTATATTTTGTATTAATTTATAATACAACAATATCAAATGATGTAAATAACTTTTGAAATATAATTTTGCCACTAATAGAATACTTTTAGTATGTACATATCATTAGCGAAATTCATTGTGCCACTAATGATAAAACTTTTAGTGGCGAAATGAATGTTGCCAATAATCATATAACTTTTAGTGGCGAATTTGATTTCGCCACTAAAGGTGCACTTTTAGTGGTGAAAAAATTTTCCCTACTAAAAGCTATTGTGTCGCACTTTTAGTGGCGAACCAGTGGTGAAATAAAATTTCGCCACTGATTGTTTTAGTGGCGAAATTTTGGCTTTTAATGGCGAAAATTTTCGCTACTAAAAGTCAATTTTCTTATAGTGATATATATATATATATCCTTATTTTGTTGGTGATGTCATGTTGAGAGTATGAGTGTTTTACTTACTGAGCTCTTTAAGCTCATTCTCATTTTCCCCAAACATTCCAGGTAGTTCACCAGCACAGTAGTAGCAGTACCAAGTTTTGATCCACGTGCCACAGTTATTTTTCGGGTTGGTCTAGACATTTAAGTCATCATTTGTATATTTTTAAGATTTGTGTTGTAAACCATAATATTGGAGAGATATTCAGTGACTTGTAAAATTTGCGAAAGTACTATTTGCACATATTTGTTTGACTTGTATGACACATAAAATGCTCGAACTAAAGAAGTAAGTGAACCTCTTTCTAGGGTTGGGCCCGCTCTAGGGAGGGGGTCATGAAGAAGAAGACTCTAGCAGGTCAAATGTGGATGAAAGGAGATGTAGGAGTTCGATCAGCAGATAAGGGTTTTCGGGAGATGTTGAGGCTCATCAGCCGAAGTGCATCAGGCTCTAGCGTCCCCTATCACAACACCAATAAATTTTATTTTCATTTGTTTAAACATTCACAACAGATAGTTTTAATTGACTATGTATTTATTTTATTTAATAAATTTTCATTATAATAATAAATTAATTATTAGAATAAAAATAATTGTACTATTATTAGGTAATTTTTTGAAATAATAATATTTTTCAAAATATTAAATTGAATATTTTAGAGCAAAAGTATGTAAAATAATAAATTTGTTAGACTTTTAGCTTTAATAAAATAATATTTATTTTCTAATAGTTTATTGATTTTAGCGTCGACAATATTCGATGCTAAAATAGAACTTTTAGCGTCGAACAGTTTCGTCGCCAAATATGTACTTTAGCGTCGCAAAATACACTTATTCGTTGAAAAAATTTGGACGCAAAATCTATCGTTTTAGCATCGAAATTATATATTTCGACACTAATTGTCTTTCTCGTCTATATTTTGGCGTCGGAATTTAAGGTCAAATTTATTTGACGCAAATTACGTTTAGCGTCCAATTGCAGAATTTTAGTGTCGATATATTTCGACGTTAAAGACCTTGTTTTTGTAGTGTATATATATGACAATATTATAGAGGAGCTAGTGGAATGTAAAATTTGATTTTCAGTAGAAATTCTTCATTGTAGTAGGGATAAAAATATAGTTATCTCATTAAAAATCAGATTTTATATTAATTTATAAGACACGATTTAATAAATTTTGAATTGAATAGTGACGATTGTCCTGACTAAATTACGTGTATGGTTATGAATATGATATTTTTGAAAAAGAAATATATCATTGTTAACTTTTTCTTTTGATTTCCACAATATAGATTAATTTTGAAGACGTAAATTTGTATTCTATATTATATTTTTTCACATATTTTGTATATTGAAATAATTATTATTCGTTTCGAATCCACTGTTATAACATGATCAAAATTAATAAATTCTGACTTCTCTATCGATGGCCTAACTCTACCAAGATTTGGATGATCATAAGAGATCATTTGAAAATGGAAACACTAAGGTTTTTTTAAAAGGAGTAGGGATCTTAAATTAAATTAAATTAAAATTATTAAATAATAATAATAATATCATAAAAAAATTGTTATAACTCAAAATATGTTTCTCCTGAAATTTCTCATGCTCGTGTGCGGTTGAATTAATAAAAAAATTTTCTACTAGAGTTTACCGTTGACTATGATGTCGGTGCTCCAAAATTCCATGCCTCATCTCATAGATGAGAAAGTCTAGATCCATATACATCAACTAGTATTTGCTAGTTTTGAATTAATTTTTGAAAAAGAAAAAATTCAGAGTAGTTGTTTTGTTTCCATACACCAAGTCACCAACTGCTCCTCGACCACCCGATCTTCTTCTATGCACAAAATCAACGGTCAATCCTATCTCTGTCCACATGTGTACTTCGGTTTAATAGTTTTAGCCCTAAAACGGCGTGGTTTAATTTGATGATATATGATTTAAAATTTAATTATTAAGTCAATTTTATTTCTCTCCTTTAAATTTAGATAGAGTGATGACGTTTTAAAAATAAATTTCCAAATATATGAACTCTTAACGGCACATATAGGGTAAATGTAAATAATTCTCCATGCAACCGGCAACACCAAATCACTGCTCACTTTTCTCAACGAACAAAGCTACACTTACGAAAATTGCATCACTGCGGGACATTTGAATCGATTTTGGTTAACATTTTACATTGGATTCCACGAAGAAGAAAGTTTGATTATGATTTTCGATTTGATTTGATTCGTACGCGGTTATAGTATCAGTCGGTTGCAAAGCAACAGAGAGTGAACGAGAAATGGACGTCGAGAAATCGTCGCTGTGCAATTGCGTCGTGAATTTCTTGCTGGAAGAGAAATACCACTTGACGGCGTTCGAATTGTTACAAGAGCTTCTCGACGACGGCAGAGATGCTCACGCCATTCGCCTCAAGGAATTCTTCTCCGATCCCTCTCTTTTTCCTCCCGATCTCATCATGCGCTTCAATTCCCTCCGAGGTTCACTCACATCTCTCTCTCTCTCTCTCTCTCTCTACATGTCTCTATTTATGCGGTTTTGCTTATATTCTAGGGATTTGAATTCAAATTAATCTGATCAAGTTAAAGCACAGTCAATTTAGTTGCCTAAACGCTGCGTTTGGATTTTTGACGTAGGAACAATATATGTTTTCAATCTTATATGTTTGATTTATTTTAGCAGTAGTTGACATGAGGCATGACGTGGCATTGTCATCATGATTATTGATGGATTTTAGAAGAGATTCAATGCAGATTCATACATTAAGCATTTCAAATGTGTTACTATAACGGATTCCCTGAAACTGTAAAATTTGAAGTATGAGGCTTTTGAATAATAATAATAATTAGGATTGTGGATCATGTTTCAGCTTTAGTGAAAAACTTTAGTTATTCAGTTACACAAATGATGGATGTTGGCTACTTTCATTTGTCTGAAGGACTTGATAAGTGATGAGTTGTCATTGAAATGTGGAGGATTACTTGTTTCTTTGTCAAAATGAAAAGAAAAGAGAAAATATATTTGCTAATGATCTCTTACTATTTTTGTCATTTTGAATTAAGATTTTTGGTGTCTAATAGTAGTGGATTTGAATACAAGCAAAGTTTATTGCCGGGGATGACAAATTGAATTGGAAATCAAATTTCATTTTTCTGAAATTTTGTTTGTTGCTTATATTTGTTGACTTTCATGGGATTTATGGGAATAAATGATTTCATGATTGAGATTTTTACTGATATACTATTGGAAAGTATCACCTGCAAAAGAAATTGAAGGAAATTCCCGATATAGGTGATAGTTCAATAGAAGTACTTTCGTACATGTGATGCGGTTAATATCTATTCACAGCTTCAGGAGAGGGTATTATTACAACAACTTGAGAATTTGTTTATCCAAAAAAAAAAAGAGGCTAAGCTGTATTTGTTTTCATTTACCGACATAACATGTATTAAACAATCTGATATGGTCTGTGTTCTTACTTTTAAATCTGTAAGTGGTGTCGTGGTAGTATTATCAACATTTCAGTATTTGACTTCCATTTTCAACGCCATATTTTGATGAATTACTGATTAGGACGTGCTGATTCAATTTTTTTGTTCTTCTAAATACCTTATCTTGTTTTTTTTCTCTATTTGATGGCTTTTACAGTTTGATATGCTCGTTTACCATATGGTAAATTGCTTAAAAGCCATTTTTATTGAATTTTAGTTCAATATATAACTGGTACTTTGGTTTGCCCTTTTGATATTCAATTGCAGTTGCTGATCCTCAAAGTTTACTAGAAGAGAAAGAAGCACTAGAAGAGAAATTGGCAATTAGTGAGTATGAGCTTCGGTTATCCCAAGAGGATGTTACAAAACTAAAGGCTGATTTGAAGAAACGTGAATTATCACTGGAAAATCTAAATGGTAATTTTTTTTCTTTTAAAATTTTTTGTTTCTGATTGGTATCTAGAATGATGAACGTTTTACCTTTTGTGAGACACTGACAGATATTCATCATGTATAGTCACATTATTTGTGGATCCTGTGTAATCTTGTTGAAAAGCGTCCTTGTACTATACTTATCAAGATATTTACCAAAAATTTTATAGCTTCATGATTAGCAAGTTTATGTGGTAAAATAATTAGGCTATTTCTCAGGCTAAGCATCATATAATTGCTTAACACTGACTGATTCTGTGTTTCTGTCCATATTTATAACCAATGATGTTGTTATGGATAATAGTGCACCCTAGGATTTGGCTTATGCATATTATGTGCTTGCCAGTGCTTCTGCTTTCTGTGAATTACTTTTGCATGTTGGAGGAATTTGCAGAGTCAAAAGCACATAATCTTGTCAGTCATGGAGCTGAATCTCAAAGGCAGAAAAGGGATGTTTCCTTGTCTGATTTGGGTCCTTTGAAGGACAGTGAACGCAGAGATCTTAACTGTGCAGTAAAGGAATATTTGCTTCTAGCAGGGTATCGGCTGACTGCAATGACATTTTATGAAGAGGTCAGTGGAACTTCGAATTCATGCACATTGTTCCTCCTCCCTCCCTCCCTCCCTCCATCTTGTTGTTTTTGTCTCAACTAGTAAAAGATGGAAGCTATGCAAATTATATCCGTGCTTTCACGGCCTATATAATACAATTGGAGAAAGAATAATGATAGACATACACCCAAAGACACACCCAGTGCGTAAATTTATATTGGGAAAATAAATTTTGAATTAAAATAAACAAAAATTAAATTGTGGACTACAAATCATGCCTTGGGTGTGTCTTGTTGGTGTGTCTTTGGGTGTACATCTATCATTGTTCTTGGAGAAATCATGGTGCAATTCATATTAAACTAAACTAAAACTGAAAATTATGATTATTGTTTGATAGATCCTAGAATGCCGTGTCTAAGCACCATATAGTTATGAATAATGGAATAATTGCTTTATAACGTGTTATGTTTATTAGACTGGGCAGATGATCAGTTCCAGATACTGAAACTTGATTGAGGGGTTGTGTTATGTTTGAAATGATTTTCCAGATATTATTTTACATCCGTTTATCAATGGATGATTGATTGTTTAGTGAGTTTTGGAACTTCCCTAAATTTTCTCACTGTAGATATAGAGTTTTGGGTATTTATTGAATAGAATGGAAGAAGCTCTAAAAATCTTGTATGAGAACATATGAGATATTTCCCTGTCGTGGTGAGAACTGAATGGGACACTTCTTTGGCTTTGCATATATTATGTCCTGTATCAACATGTTATAGACTCTTAAGCGGTATAAAATCTTCCAATCAGGTGAATGCATATCACTTACCTGAGTAGCTAATCGCTAACAATGGTTTTAACTTGTTAATGCTCTTGCCTCAGGTTACGGACCAGAACTTAGATATCTGGCAGAACACACTTGCATGTGTACCAGATGCCTTGCGCCATTATTATTATCAATATCTGTCTTCCACTACAGAGGCTGCTGAGGTATATTCTCAGACACAATTGTGCTAGGCAAGTTGCTCTTTAAGTTTCCATAAATACAGTATCGAAAATTTTTTATTCTTGCAAGTTAACGCTTTTATAGCCCCACTGAGCTTAAAGGATGATTACATTTTATGTGGTGTTCTACTTCTTGACCACAAAGTGTTGTGTGTTTGTGTCCTGTTTTTTATTAAGTGGATTGCATGGTACGGCAAGAATGGTTTGACAGTATCAGATTAGCTTCAACGATTTATGATGATTCATAAGTTTTATTCATTAGCATCAGTATGTTAATGATGATTCAATTTGTGCAAATTTTCCTGTTTCTCACGACTCTGTAAAACTGGTCTTGATCCCAAATATTTATCAGCCTAGCTTGACAACTTTTGAATAGTTTTTTTGTTTTTAGTCTCATAGAGTGGGACAGTTTTGCATTGATGACTCTTTAACCATTCACTTTTAATGATTCTTTGGCGGTGATGGATAGGTTTGTACTTGGAGCATATTAATGTTAAAATTTTCATTCATCTTGACCTTTCAAAATACCAAAAAAAAAAAGCAACATTGAACATATTATACATGTTTCTCAATGTGAAAGTTGTTGCAATTTGCAAATGGTTGGTTTCCTACTTATCCATTACAGTCGGATGCAAAGTTAGTTTTTGAGGTTTCATTGAGGCTTGTAACAAAAATGAGTTGTTAATATATCAATTGGCTTTCCTTTACTGTGGATTAAGTTATATTTTATTCAACGTTGAAAACATAATTATGGTGGTGATCATTTCTAAAATTGATAAACTTCAATTTTCTGATTCTTGCAACTGTTTTACTGGATAATAACCTGAATATGCAATCATGCTCCAAAACTCTTAGGCATTTGCTCCTGAGAATGGTGAATTAGTTTTCCCTATAGTTTGTTACGTTAATGAGTCTGTCACTACTGTATAGATACTTTTCTCTCTGTTATCTTCACGTTGGCTTTGATATTACTTGAGATCAATCGCTATGTTATTTTGTTAGAAAATGTTCTCAGAAATACAAGACTTGTGGTCCAGTAAATTTTGCTCTGATATTGTGTTGGGATTGCCCTTAGTGAAAATGCTTGTGCTGCAGGAGAAATTTGCCATGCTTCGAGAAAATGACTCATTATTAAAAGCAAATGAGAGGCTGATTAATGAAAAGAAGAACTTGTTGAAAATCAAAGAAATTTCTGATGGTCAAATAAGTGCGTTAACAAAATCTTTAGAAGCTCTTCATAAGGATCTCAAGGATAAGGAGAACTTGGTAGTGCACTCTTATTACACTGCATTTTATATACCAGACACCAGTTGCCATGTGTTACCAATAAATATGAATATTACACTGATAATTACACTTTTTCAGATACTTGATTTGAAGAAGACTACGGAGCACCAAAGGAAGGAACTGAATGATTGCAGAGCTGAAATCACAGCACTGAAAATGCACATTGAAGGATCTCATTCTGTACGGAATTTGGTAACTGCAAATGGTGATGTTATCCAATCACAACCCATGGAAAGATACGAGGAAGAGATAAAGTCTTTGCTGAAGGAAATAGAAAACTTGAGGGCCAAAAGTAGAAATGCCCCTGATTCTGTAGATTCTGTATATTCCAAGACTATGCAGACAGAAGAGAAAGTAGTTGAAGTAGATGAAGATAAAATTGTACTCTCTCATCCAGTTAATGCAGTGGAAGTGGTAAACATTGAAGATGCTCAATCACTCACTACTCAAACTCTTGATGATAATACTGTTAAAGAACCGGACAAAGTTTTACAAGGGGAGTTGACAAGTTGTTTAAAAGAAAATATTGCTTCTGAAAACAGTGAAAGTGTCTCCAAACAAAATGATGAAACCCCATTGGAAGATAGTGGGCCACCACTGCGATCAGACAATGCAAGTGTTGAAGCTGCATCTGACAAAACGGCAAGTTTATTCTCTTTGCACACACACACTCAGGGTTGGGCCGTGGAATTTTCTCCTTTTCCTTTGTTTCAGTAGGGTTGTGTGGGATGACTTCCATGAAATGTGACAAATTTGAGGCCCAACAATATTGTTGCTTGGCCTTCCCTTGCCCCCCTCTTTATCCATTTCTATTGTATGAAATCCCTTTCGTTGGCTTGTTTTCTCTATGCTGGGAATGTTTTTATATGTTATATTTTAAAAAACAATTATTTTTTGACAGGGTTTAGGAACTATTCAGATTCTTGCAGATGCCTTGCCCAAGATTGTTCCTTATGTTCTTATAAACCATCGGGAGGTTTGCTTGTTTTATCTATATTATGAAGTAGATCTATCTATGAGTCTCTTTTTGTGGTGAGGTATTTCACATTTGGTCTTATTATTTAATCCACAGGAACTTCTTCCCTTGATAATGTGTGCAATAGAGCGCCATCCAGATAGCAGCACTCGGGATTCCTTGACCCATACTCTGTTCAATTTGATTAAACGTCCAGACGAACAGCAGAGAAGAATAATAATGGATGTAGGTTACTTGAAGTATTATTATCGGATAATTCTTTTGTTTGATTATAATAATGCATCATTTGGGCTTCTTTCCAGGCCTGTGTTAGCCTTGCTAAGAATGTTGGAGAGATGAGAACAGAAATGGAATTACTTCCGCAGTGCTGGGAACAAGTAAGTCGCACTCTTCGATATTCTGGGACCACCTTACTTACTGAATATTTCTTGTTTTTTTTGAAAAGTTGGTTTTATGTTTTGTTGTCATGGATTACAGATAAATCACATGTATGAAGAGCGTCGGTTTCTTGTTGCACAATCATGTGGAGAACTTGCAGAATTTGTCCGACCTGAGATTCGTGATTCTCTTATCTTGTCCATTGTGCAACAACTCATAGAAGATTCAGCTACTGTAGTTCGAGAGGCTGCTGCTCGTAACTTGG
This sequence comes from Zanthoxylum bungeanum, assembly GCA_019454045.1. Classification (NCBI taxonomy): domain Eukaryota; kingdom Viridiplantae; phylum Streptophyta; class Magnoliopsida; order Sapindales; family Rutaceae; genus Zanthoxylum; species Zanthoxylum bungeanum. The sequence goes on along the minus strand of SKCR01001764.1, from coordinate 3,727 downwards.
CGTTGCTGCTTCCACTATTTCCAAACATGGACAAATATTTCAAGGTCAGCCTCACTAAATATGCTTCGAGGCAATCATGGCGAAGAATTCTGACTTGACAGTTTGGCTACAATGTAAGCTCTAGAATGGGTTGATGACACATGGTCTAGGGAATGTAGCCTTTTCCCCTTACCCCAATATGATGACTTACAAGAAAATAATTAAAAACAAAAATAACAATTTGAAGCTTTTCCAATGTCTCATTCTGCTTGTTGATAGGTAGAGGATTTGATGTTCCAATTGGTCTGTGATCCCTCCGGAGTGGTGGTGGAAACTACATTTAAAGAACTACTTCCTTCTGTAATAAATTGGGGAAACAAACTGGACCATATTTTGAGAGTTTTACTTTCTAATATCTTTAGCTTTGCTCAGGTATGCTTGTTTTCTTGCCATTGACTTTTCTTATGCGACTTAAATCCAACACCTGGCTCTTGATGCTATTTCATTTTTAACTTTTACTCATTTTCCAGTGGTGTCCACCTCTGTCTGGAGTTGAGGGGTCTTTGGAGTCACATATGCGTGTTTTAGGTGAACGAGAACGCTGGAACCTTGAAGTTTTGCTGAGAATGCTGGCAGAACTGCTTCCTTTTATCCAGAAGAATGCAATTGAGACTTGCCCCTTTTCTTCTGTTTCATTGTCGGAGGAAACAGTTTTCCCTAGCTCCTTGCTTGAATTGTATGCAGGGTAAGCTTTGCTTCTTTTTTTTTTGCCCCCCTTCTTTCATTTTCCAATTACAAAATTTCCTGGTAGAACAATTATTTGATCGAAGACAAATTACAATGTTGAATGCCTGTTTCTGGCTATATTCTTCATTTCTAAGATATATTTATTTCTGGTTAGGGGACATATTGAATGGCCAGCATTTGAATGGATGCATGTCGATTGCTTTCCTGCTCTGATACAACTGGCTTGCTTGTTACCTCAAAAAGAAGATAATTTAAGAAATCGAATTACCAAGGTAGCTGTGTCTGATCTCAGTTTGATTCTTTGTGTTTCTCGTCTTCATTTTGTTGCCTTCAGTTTGAGAATTGCTCTTTGATTTGTTGCTAATTAGATAACAATATTGCAGTTTTTGTTGGCTGTATCTAGACAATTTGGAGATTCTTACCTAACCCACATAGTGCTGCCTGTATTCATGGTAGCAGTTGGGGATAATGCCGATTTGACATTTTTCCCCTCCACTATTCATTCAGGAATCAAAGGTACTGGATGCGTAATTCTTTTGTGGAGTCCTTATAGGTCATTGTATAATCTTTGATTGTTGCTTGATTTCAGGTCTGAAACCAAGAACTGCTGTGGGCGAGATACTTGCTGCTATGGGTGTCCTGCCACTTCTATTGGCAGGTGTTTTAGGTGCTCCCAGCAAGCATGACCAATTAGCAGATTACTTGAGAAAACTGTTAGTTGAAGGCACCACGAAAGAGAATCATTCAGTGAAGTGCAGTGCTGAGATTGTTAATGCTGTCCGCTTCCTTTGGTTGGTTTATTGTGAAGCACCTTTTTATCTAATTATTTGCAATTTACTTTATTTATGTTTAGGATTTTTATTCTATAATGCAGCACATTTGAAGAACATCATACTATGGTATTCAATATTTTATGGGAAATGGTTGTCAGCTCCAACATGGATATGAAAATTAGTGCTGTCAATCTGTTGAAAGTCATTGTAAGTTAGATTTCCATGAAATTATTGTTGTCAGTCACCCCCGATGCTAAATTTAAAATTATTAAACTTTGTCTGTTCAACAGGTACCCTATATCAATGCAAAAGTTGCTTCTATGCAAGTTTTGCCTGCACTAGTTACACTTGGCTCTGATCAAAATCTGAATGTGAAGTATGCAAGCATAGATGCATTTGGAGCTGTGGCACAACATTTTAAAAATGACATGGTATGGAACATTTTGTTATGCCTTCGTTGTTTGAAATCCTGGAAAAGCACTTTCCTTACATTGCGCTAATTAAATTTGGCTGTAGATTGTTGATAAAATACGTGTTCAAATGGATGCTTTTCTTGAAGATGGATCCCATGAAGCTACTGTTGCAGTGGTCCGTTCATTGGCAGTGGCAGTACCACATACAACAGAAAGACTTAGAGATCATATCCTGAATCTTCTCCTTGATAGTTTCTATATTAACCTTTTACTTGAATTAGTAGAAATATTTGCATCTTGTTTAACCATTTTTAACATTATACAGACCTTTCAGCATGAAGGTAATTTGATTAAATCCTATTTTTTTCCTTGACATGATATACATCTGTTATCCAAGATTTTCCAACTTTCGGCCGTGCCAATTTCATCTAGTGATGTCATGCGCCGCCGTGAGAGAGCTAATGCTTTCTGTGAATCAATCCGTGCTTTGGATGCTACAGGTTTGCATCATATCCATTAAATCATAATATGACAAGTTTTAATTGATTGATTTGGTTTATTCTTGTGAAAGTGTAAGCATCAATCACTAAAATTTGAGTGAAGACGTGAGATTCATCAAATTGTATTTCTAGATCTCTTGTCGGATTTTAGCACAATATATCATATCTCAAGAAAGATCCAACTTAGAAGATAAAAGCTAAACAATCCCAAGGATACGAACGTCTGATTTCTTCATCATTTTTTTTCTAATTCCTCAAGAACTCAATGGACGTGCCTTTTTTTATGCAGCAATTTTATTCATCATAAGAAATAATGCCGTAATTACTTTTCATCTTACACATTATAGTCAAACTTCAGTTTCAATGGGACACTGAAAAATGGTGAACATATTCAAGTGTCTTTGCTGTATCTGATGATTACCTATCATTTCCCCGTGCAGATGCCTACTTTGTGCATTTGCATTTGAACAAGTTCTTATCGTTTTGATGTGTTAGTTGATGATTGATCCTACGTTTCTTATCTGTTTGTTTCAGAAATTTCTCCCACTAGCGTTCGGGAGTTCCTATTACCAGCCATACAAAACCTGTTAAAAGATGCAGATGCGCTAGATCCAGCACATAAAGAAGCCATTGAAATAATATTGAAGGATAGATCTGGTGGGACTTTAGATACCATCAGTAAGGTAATGGGTGCTCATCTCGGGATTACATCATCAGTGACCAGCTTCTTTGGGGGCGGAGGTGGGGGCGAGGGTTTACTGGGCAAGAAGGAAACTGCAGAGCAATCAGCAGAGCCAGTTTGCTCACCAGAGACTCAACCTCCTGCTCCGGCAGAGGACACTAGATTCATGCGAATAATGAAGGGCAATTTCGTAGGTGACATGCTTAGGGGCAAGGCAAAGACCCCAGAAGATTCTTCACGGACCCAGAATCATTAATGTATGTGTTTATTTTTTACATTTTTCCAGTAAATTTTCCTGACAGATTTTTATTCTTCATAACCCAAGGTGAAAATTATCTGAGGTTAAAATGTAGTGATCAGGAACGCATATGAATTTTAATTTTAATTTATATTTTTTTTGAGGCAATCTTCAATTCCTCATCGTGTAGGAAAAACCAAAAATAATAGATTGTTGTTGGGTTGTTATTTTTTGAAAATTAACTTAAATTTTATGATCTTTAGAAGGCATAGCTTGACGTCTCGAGTCCTGGTATCTCTTACAATTTTCTGACGAAATGCATTTGTAAATAGGAGATTTGTAGTAAGAATGACTCCAAAAGAATCGTCTCAATATTTATTTGCTTACCCCAGTGA
>SKCR01001763.1:0-28084 GCA_019454045.1 Zanthoxylum bungeanum | reverse complement strand
GCTGCATATTACGATTATGAAATATGGCAGATGGACGTTAAAACCGCTTTCCTTAACGGAAACCTTTCGGAGGATGTTTATATGCAACACCCTGACGGTTTTATCGCACCTAGACCTGCAAACAAGGTTTGTAAGTTAAATCGGTCCATTTATGGACTGAAGCAAGCATCGCGGTCGTGGAACCAGCGTTTTGATGAGATCATAAAAGAATATGATTTCATTCAAAACGAAGATGATCCTTGTGTATATAAGAAGGTTAGTGGGAGTGCACTGACTTTTATTGTCCTTTATGTCGATGATGTATTGCTTATCGGCAATGACATTCCCATGTTAACGTCGGTGAAAGCTTGGCTTTCATTGAAATTCTCCATGAAAGATCTGGGAGAGGCAGCTTTTATTCTAGGAATAAAGATCTACCGGATAGATCTAGAAAGCTACTTGGACTCTCCCAGAGTACATATATTGATAAAGTGTTGAAGAGATTCAACATGGATCAGTCCAAGAGGGGACTGTTACCAATATCACATGGCGTCTATCAATCTAGGACATGTGTCCTAAAACACAAGATGAGAGAGACAACATGAGTCGGACTCCGTTCGCCTCGGCAGTCGGATCGATCATGTATGCCATGATATGTACACGACCTGATGTGTCCCATGCTTTGAGCATGTGCAGTCGATATCAGGCCAATCCAGGTAAAGATCACTGGATGGCGGTTAAGAGTATCCTTAAGTATCTTAACAGAACTAAGGATGCTTTCTTAATCTATGGAGATGGAGAACTTGAGGTATCTGGGTATACCGATGCAAGTTTCCAAACCGACAGAGACGACTTTAAGTCGCAATCTGGGTACATATTTTGTTTGAATAACGGAGCAGTGAGCTAGAAATCTTCCAAGCAAGATACTGTTGACGATTCAACAACTGAAGCGGAGTACATTGCAGCAGCTGAAGCAGCAAAAGAGGCAGTTTGGATCCGTAAATTCCTAATTGGATTAGGAGTAGTTCCGTTAGCAGCTGAGCCCGTTCCAATGTATTGTGAAAATAGCGGGGCTATAGCATAGGCTAAGGAACCAAGGTCTCATCAACGATCCAAACATGTTCTTCGACGATTCCATCTGATTCGAGAGATCATACATCGTGGCGATGTGAAGATCGAAAAGATCGCATCAGAGGATAATATTGCAGATCCGCTGACGAAGGCTATTCCTCGGGAAAAGTTTGAGCGACATGTACATAGTTCAGGTATTAGATGCTTGAGTGACTGGCTATAGGCCAATTGGGAGATTGTTAGACAGTAATGACCCATAGCGTCACTATTTTGTAAATGATATTGTATTATTTTGTACAAAATTAACTATGTAGTAATGAAATGCCTTTTACCGTTTTGTAATTTCTTTACTTTGATATATAAATGGTAAAAGTCCCTATGATTAATTCCGGATTGAGATGATATGAGACAGTATCAATCCATAAAGGTTTAATCATTAAATATCCCTAGTCGTAGTATTATCGAGATTGGACATCGATAATGCGGAATAGACTAGTACTGCACTTGTGCGTGTTGTGAGGGCACAACAGCATAGTTCTCATATATTTGAGTATTGGATACTTATGCAAGTGCGGTAGGAGGTTGTGTTTTACCCGATGGTACGGAAAACAGCTTCGCTCTGGATAGACCCCGCGGAATCCCATTGGTAGTATGTCTGCGTGTCTATGGGAGTCCGCTTCAGGGTAGGTGCATATGGTCTTAACCTAAGACTTGCATCGCTAGTACTTGCGACAATCGGTAGACTTTAGTTTTGGTCGTCCAGGGCTTTAACAGGTTCTGTGTACACCTCTTCTAGGTTTATCGGAATCGTAGTGTATTGGGTGTGATGTCAAGACGGAAGTATCACTTCAGACATATGGAGATGATGATCGCGCAGGATACAGAACTAGTACTCTATAATGGTTGCAACCATCGGGATAATATGACAAGGTCAGGATTATCCGATTCAAAATAGACTAGTTGCTTGATGTCCGATATATGTATCGTACGGGGCAGACACATCTCCAGCCCCAGGCCTTACATGTGATCATCCGATACTGGATCATTATACACTATACTACGGTATACTACGCCTGTTATAGATCTTATATTCCAGTAAGAATATTTCTGGAGAATTGGGTAGGCATGGCGTTTTGCTAGAGGCTAACCTTGTCTTGTAAATCGATAAAAACGTAGTACTTGGTACGTACGTGTTCGGATAGTCCGACGACCGTATTTACTGCCAACATATCCAGAGATCTCTTGGGTCGCTTCTCGAAGATTCACCGATGACGTGTGATTCGAACTCGATTAATCTTGGAATAATTACGGAGAGACTTTATCTTGGATAAAGTACTATACATAGAGAGAGAACGATTAATTTGGAATTAATCGTAAAATTATTATATTCGATATAATAATCGAAATTCGATTTCGACGCGAAATTAAATTAGATTTTAATTCGGGCAAATGAGTTAATTTAGAATTAATTCGTTAGCGACGTAAATAATAATTTCGCTAGGCGCAATTATTTATTTAAATTCGATTTAATTAACGTCGCGACGAAAGTTCGGTATTTCGGAAATATCGAACCCGAACGCGTGAGTACGCGTGGGCCCACTTTCATTTGGTTGTGTGGGGCCCACATGACACATGTCATTTTATGCATTATTTAATTGTTAATACATTGCATGGTGATAGTGTACAGTACACTCAATGGTTTTGCATGGAGTTTGAGTGTTTGACACTCTAAGCCATTGCATGATTTGTGTCATAAGTTTATTATTAATTTAATAAATATTATGGCATATATAAATTGATTTTTAAATCAAAAATCATCATCCTTCTCTCTCACCTCTTGACCGAAACTGTGAAGTTTCACAGCCCTCTCCCTTTTCTGTTTTTGTTGCAAAAACTTGAAGAAAGTGTGTGTGTTTGGAACATTAAATCACATATAAGGCTAGCACCTTCAAGGGATCATACAAAGGTGTTATGGGAAACTAATTCTTGAGCTTGGAAGGATCAAAGAAATCTTGGAGCTTCCCCACTCACCTTGGCCGAAATCTTCACTGCACAAAGGAGAAAAATTTTATTTCATCAACGTATCCGCATTCCGATCTTTGTGAGTATGATTCCGCCATACTTCAATATTGTTCATTCATTTATATATATTTGTTTGCTCTTTTGATCTTGGGACATGGATTAGAATTTCCAACAGAAAGTTTTCACATGGAGTGTTTATCTTATGTGTCTGTGAGAACTTTCATCTATCGATTGTATGACTAGTCCTTAGACTTGAGGTCTTTACAATCTTATGTGTGGATCAAATAACTTTTACATTCTCCTTCCCCGGTTCAAAAGATCCGGTCATAAGGGTATGATTGGGTCATTTGTTGAAACACATGAAGTTTGTAAAGATACAACAGAGAATCGCCACTCTCTCGGATAATATTTTCTTATAAGAGTAGTATTCCAGTTCGCGGGTGATATGTGTGATAAGTGTTTGAGACTGTGGCCGCAGCGGAAGAATCATGTGAGATTCTTGGGTTAGCACGATTCATGACACTATCAACATCTTACTCTTGACTATATAGGTAAACACTTTCCATACCCTAGGTCAAACGGTGGGGATACAGTGAGGCGATGGACCGTATCATATGTAAATCGCATACAGAATAGGTATATATCTTTCCTTCTCATTTAGGGGCATTGGCATGTTGCTAGATGTCAACCATGGTCATTGAAATAGAACGACCATCTGATTGGAGGATAATTTATGTTTGATTAAATTATCACGATTCATTTCATGTCCAACTTGAGGGGAACCCAAAAGGTCACACACAACAAAGTCGAAATCAATGGTTAACAGTGCACAATACAAATTTAACAACATATATGATTGTTGTAGGAATTGTTCATAAATGGTTCAATGTGTTTAATTATTGAAGATATCATTTATGAGGTTCCAAAGTGGCTTAGGGATTGGTGAATGACGATAGGGGCACTTTGGGAATTGGAAAAATGAATAAGAAAAAAATCTGTGATTTTTTATTTTATTTGTTTTGAATTCCAATTCGGCCCAAACTCTTATTAGGGTTTTATAATCTCATTAAACCACTAATTTATGATCCAATGGCTAAGATTAAATTAGCAGTTATCCCACATCAGATTCTTAATTAATTTTGTTGTCTTTGGAGCACCTATATAAACCCAAAGAATTCTTTACAAATTTTTGCACCAAACCTTTCATATTTTGGGTTTATATAAGTGAGCAACTCTAAAGTTTAAGAGTAAGCCACTGATTTTGAGGATCCTTAAGTCTAATTGACTAGAGTAACCTCAAGTTAAAAGTTTTGAGGTATTTCCCTAGGCTAGCACCAAGGGAAAAATACCCATGCACTCAAGGCGTAGTCTTGCTGTTGAGTTTTGGCTTTGGTGTGTGCATCTTTGGAGGCCACACACTTGGGTGGCTCTTTGGAACGTGGAAGAGCTTGCTAAGTTTGAGAAAAGCTTGTAGATTGGAGGGAGGACTGGAGGAGTCTTCGGTTCAAGTTAGTCTTTTTCTTTCTTTATTTTAATTAGAGTTCTTATGATAGTTAGCATGTTTAAGTTTATGTTCTTTGCATGTTTTATGAGTTTTTATGCTTAGAATATATAGTAACATGCATAGGCTTGTAGAATAATCAAAACAAATGGGTCTTGGGCAAAGGGATAGCGGCATCATAATTTTTAATTTTCCGCTGCACATTCGCGGCCGCTTCCCAACCGTGGTATCAGCGCGCCGTTTTTTTATTATTATTTATCTCTCATTTGAACTCGAAATTAGGTGTGTAAAAGCTCGTTAGAAAGCTAACACCCTGAACTTACTTTTAGGCACAAGTTTTGCATGATTTGGTTAAGATTTGAATTATGAATTTCTTTTAAATTCACGTATCTGTAAAAAAAACATGAATAGTAAATTTATTTGATTAAAATAAAATGCAATATCATAATTAAATATTAATTAAAGTTATTTAATGCCTAAAATAATTCCAACACATTAAAACTCATATGCTTGATGATTCTATGTATGATTAGAATTGGCATGATTATTTTAAGGTGCAAGCATCTAGAGACTTTCTAAGGAAATATAGAGTGTATTGCTTATCCCTTAGCTAAGTAATTATTCCGTGATGAACTTAGAGATTTATTACCTTTAAGGCTAATAAATATAAATCACTTGTTTATAATAAAAGACATTATAAAAGATACAAGTGGGGTGGGACCAAGGCGTTAATAAAACTTTCCAAACTAAAGTTAATTTAACCAAAGGTATTACTAGAGTTAGATAATGATTTGGTGTCTTCCTTCACTCACTACCTTTTTATAGCCAAAAGAAAAAGCTGTGAAGACATCTAGATAATCGTTTACTCAAGGCTAAACTTAAAGCATATTTAAATTGTTAGACTAATTTGGAGGATCTATTGTTTATTCCTATCACCAAGGCAATAAGAGCCTAAGAGGTAAGAGTATTTAAGAGAGTTCGCTCCACCCTCCCTCTGGGGAATTTTCAATGGAGGAATCCATTTGACAGTTATTCACTTAAACTTGCTAAAATCCTCAATAATAATTTAAGTCTAAAATTTGCCTCCCATTGTAATGTATAGACCCAAAGGGCTTAAACCGTATTGGTAAGACTAGGCTTTACCAGACTGACCAATACCAATTTGTCCATAAATCATACTATTGACAATGGTTTGACTTTTTTGAGTCATAAGACGCAGCGACCATTAGGCGTGGTCTTATAACTTAGTTGCAAATATTGGGTGTCCACAAGGACTAGCATAAGCTATGGCATGTTTGATTGTCCAACCCAATGATCAAGAAATTGTGATTTATATCATAAATTGGTTGGGAACCTACATAATTATCGTATTTTATAACGACCGGCCCTAGTCGGAGTTGTGAAATGATGATAATGAGATCATTGCCCACAAGAAATCCATCATATTGGGGTTGATGCGATTTGCTTAAAATTTTACAACAATTGAGTGGGAGCAACTTCATAATATTAAAAGCCATGTTATTATGAAACATTAATGAAAACATATTCCTAATTTTAACATTCTCTCTTAATAGGTGGGTTAAAATATTTCACAAACATTCAAATGACAAACAGAGTATCACTTCGTTCCATTGTTGATGAGCATAAGCTCAAAGGGGACAACTACAATGACTGGTTTAGAAACCTTAAAATTGGCTTACGACAAGAAAAGATTTTCTATGTTCTTGAAAGACCATTTCCCCCTAAACCTGCATAAGATGCTGACTAAAATACATTTGATGCTTGGAAGAAACACGTCGATGATGATGAGCAAGTAGTTTGCATAATGCTTCGCTCTATGTCGGACGAACTTCAGAAAGCTCACGAAGATATGGATGCTCAAACCATCATCTTTCACTTGAAGGAGTTATATACAACTTCCGTTCATACTGTGAGATTCCAAGTGTCACGTGCCTTATTCCAAACAAGTGTTCGACAATTATGACCCATAACGTCACTATTTGTATAGATCATGGTGTTGTTGTACAAATTAACTATGTGACAAGGAGATTGCACTCTTATCATTTGTGATTAGATCACCTAGATGTATAAATGACAAGAGGTCCCTATGATTAGTTCCTTGATTGAGATGATTTGAGACAGTATCAGTCCTCGAAGGATTAATCATTAAATATCCCTAGTCGTAGTATTATCGAGACTAGACATCGATAATGTGGAATAGACTAGTATTACACTTGTGCGTGTTATGTGAGATCATAACGGCATAGTTCTCATATATTTGGGTATAGGATACTCATGCAAGTGTAATAGGAGGTTGTGTTTTACCGATGGTACGGAAAAAAGCTTCGCTCTGGATAGACCCCTCGGAATTCCATTGGTAGTATAATATGACTATGTGTCTATGGAAGTCCGAAATCAGGGTAGGTGTATTTGGTCTTAACCTGAGACTTGCACCGCTAACACTTGCGACAATCGGTATGCTTTAGTTTTGGTCGTCTAGGGCTTTAACCGGTTCTGTGTACGCCTCTGCTGGGTATATTGAGAATCGTAGTCTATTGGGTGTGATGTCAAGACGGAAGTATCACTCCAGTCATAGTGGAGATGATGTCACGTAGGATACGGTACTAGTGCTCTTAAGTACTGCAGTCATCGGGATGATATGACTAGGTCATGTTCGTCCGATTATAGAGACTAGTTACCAGACATCCGACATGTGTTTCGTACGGGGCAGATACAGTTCCAGCCACAGGCCTAGCACGTGACAATCTGATACTGGATCGCAATACGCAATACTATGTATACTACGCCTGACATAGATTATATATTCCAGTAAAAATATTTCTGAAGAATTGGGTAGGCATGGTGCTTTGCTAGAAGTCAACCATGTCTTGTAAATCGGTAAGCACGTGGTATGAGGTACGCACGTATTCGGATAATCCGATGACCGTATTTACTGCCAACATATCCAGGGATCTCTTGGGTCGCTTCCCAAAGATTCACCGATGACAGTTGATTTAAATTAGAATTAATCTGGGATTAATTAAGAGAGAGAATTAATCTGGGATTAATTAAGATGGAGAAAATTAATCTGGGATTAATTGAGGTATTATTTAATCTGGGATTAAATGTGTTTGGAAGAGAGAGAACGCGATTAATTTTGAATTAATCGGTAAAATAAATTTAATAGTTAAATTTGATTTTTATATTTAATTTATTCGTATGGGCTAAAATTAATATATCAGATATATTAATATGAATTGGATTTCGTTACGAAATTAAATTCGAACTTTAATACGAACGAACGAATTAATTTAGAATTAATTCATAAATGACGTTCGTAATATATTTGTGAGGCATCGTCATTTAATTAAATTAGATTTAATTATTTAGCGACGAAAGTTCGTTTAATCAGATTAAACGGAACCGCACCGCGGCAAATGTTCGTAGAGACATTTTAAGATTTGAATTCAAAATGGTGGGGCCCACTTCACACATGTCACACATGTGAAGTGGTGGTTGGAAAGTGGTTGGCATTTATGCCAAAACCACTTACTTTCCAACCACTTGGTTTAGGTAAAAACCCTTAAACAAAACCCAAGCCCTCTCTCTTCACACTTGTGTAACACATCTTTTGGAAAATGAAAAACCCTAATACACAAGGCATATGGGCGTGAGTGGCCTTCTCCATTCTCTTTGATTTTGTGGCAAAATCAACAAAGCTAGCACTTGGAGAAATCAACTAAGGTGATAGGGAAACTACTTCAAGAGTTGGAATCATCACTTAAAGCTTGGATCTTGGAGATCTATTCTCAAAATTTTAAAGCTCAAATCCGTTCTTTGTAAGTATATTCCGCAACTTATTTTGAATTTATGAACACCTTTACATGCTTATTAGATCCTTGGCATGTTCTAGGAACACTAACAATGGTATCAAGAGCCAATTTTAAGCATGGAAATTTTAGGGTTCATGAGACTAAAATTTGGGGCTTTTATGTTTTGAGCATGATTCTTTCAAATTGATGCTTTGAGCATGCTTAGAATATGATAACTTAGAGTTATGCATGATTAGATTTGAAACAAATCAAATGAATCAAAAATTAAAAATTTCTTAGCATGGCCGAATTTCACTGCAGTGAACTGAGCAGTTTTTTTATTTTTGTAACATGAAATGATGTGTTTAAATGCATGTTTAAATGTTGATTGTTGGTTTGATTAGATTAGAATCAAAGTCAATAATGTTTATGTTAAATCAAAGAGCATGTTGAGCATGAAATGATGTGTTTTAGCTTCAATTTGTGTTAAGCATGAAATGATGTGTTTTGGCTTCAATTTGTGTTGAGCATGAATTGATGGATTAAGCATGATTAATTAAGTTAATTGGTATTTTGGAAATATTGAGTTTAATTAATTAATCATGGCTAATACACTTTAATTAAAGTAATTGTGATATTTGGAATATTATAATTATGTTAATAAGCCTTTAATTATGAATTGGGTTAAAAGTGTGTATTTGGGCTTAATGGGCTTGGTTTGACTAAGTTTGGTTTTGGACTTTTGGATTGGATCCAATTGGGCCCAAAACCAATTCCATAAGGTCCAAATACATCACTTGGCCCTTTAAAGAATTTAATTGGGCCTAATGGGCCTAAATTAATTTGTAGGCAATAGGGTGATTCCTATTGGGCCTTGACATTTTGGGTTTGACCCATTATGGCCAAAGCTCATGCCTTAAGAATTAATTAAAATCCCATTGGACCTTAATTAAAATGATATTGGATGTTATTGGGCATTTGAGACCCATTAAGATTGGATTTGGAATCCAAGTCTTTAAGGCAAATAAATAAGTGTAAATATTTAATTTGGAATTAAATTGGAATTAGTATTGAATACAAATAAATTGGATTTAAAGTTGTAGTTCGATATAATTCAAGAATACTTACTTTGAGTATTTATTCTTAAACGAGTTTGACTCGCGCAAATCAAATCGTTGTTTATTTCTACACGCTTTATTATGTATTTAGAATGCATGTTTAAGGGTGTATGATGATGAGACCTTAACAAAGATAATAAATTGGTTGCCAATTTGCACGCGAAAAACCCTCAAAACATATTAAGCGTTTTTCCTTCCGTTGAGTGATTCTTACTCAAGATCCAAAGTTGGCATTAGTTTGTTGGCCAAAGTCAAGACCTTTGTCAATTGCGGATGTGTTTGAATCATTAGAGTTTTGTTCCATATCGATGTCTTGTCCAAGTCGTGATTTGTTGGCCAAAGTCAAGATCACTTCTTGTCCATCGACATTGATTACGAAGCTTTCCATGTCAATGGGTTTCGCTTAACTGGGATCATTAAGTTTGTTGTGCCAAAGCCAAGGCTTAGTTGATTCAGAGGAAAAATGTTAGGTAGTATATTTGATATATTGGCATATATAAGATATATGTTTCGGACTTGGATGTCCACCCACTGGATCTAGGAATTGGATGAGATCCAATTGATCTTAGAGATCTACCTAGTTAAGTATCATACAATTGTTGGCCAAAGTCAAGATTATGTGTTATTTAACGGGATCCTAGCCCACTAGGAAACATGGTTTCCCGAGTACTCGACAGAGGGTTAGAAGCTCGCAGAAAAATAGTGGGAGGCAACTATTAGATTTGCAATATTCGTTTAGTTACTTGCCATACGCGCTCAATCAAATATCACTCGTCAAATAAATTATATATTAGTTGGACTAATATTTATTGTTGTTTTAATTAAACAGTTGGATTGTATTCAAACCCCTTCATTTATAGTTGATTATATAATTGGATTATAGTAATCAATATATATTGAATTTTACCCTTCATTATAGTTGATTATATAATTGGATTATAGTAATCAATATATTTGAATTTTACCAATCATTTATAATGATTATATAATTGGATTATAGTAATCAATATATATTTGATTTTAACCAATAAAATTGTAATAAGTTATATAGTTAGACTATAGTAATCATTACATTAGATTGTACCTGAAATCGTTGATTAAATAGTTGGACTATTAGAATCAAGATTAAATTGAAAGATTAGTGTTTAAAACATTATCCTAAGGAAAATGTTTTTAGACGACTTTAATTTTCAAATTGGGAATAAATTTCAGGATAGTCCTAAAACTAAGAAGTTACTTTATTTGATAAAATAACATCTTAGGCCTAAGCCCGAAGTTAAGCAAATAGTAGAGCATGATCTTTAGAAGATTCATGTGATGATAACTTTAATGTTTAATCCATTATGCTTGCCATAAAGACTCCTTAATTTCCTAATCAGAACTAAGGATTAGATCCTTAAAGTATGATGGAGAAATTGAAGGATCTTCATAAATCTATTCTTAGATCTTAGAAGTATTAAATTGCAATTAATAACTCTTGGAGAGTTAATGGCTATTCTCAATGAGATAAAGCCAAAGTTTGCAATAAGGCAAGTAGCGCAAGGCGCACCTTACTTCGATATTCTAGAAACCCAAGGCTTGGCCAAAGGCTTCTGGGATATAGAAAAGGGCAAAGGAAAAATCATTACTGTCTTCTAGGAAGACAAATGACATATCCAAATATGTCTGCTTAAACTGTTGCAAATGGGATCACTGAAGCGTGACTGCCATTTGGACAAGGCAGACATGAAGGAATTGAAGACGAGCAAGGCTCTGACTTCAAATATGTTTGTCATAAATATATTCACTACTAGTATTAAAATTGGATTTTAAATACTAAGTGTGATATATAAATATGCATTGATGTGCAGAATCTACTATGAGCAGGATACTGACTTCAATTGAGAATTAATCTGCGAATCAGAAATGGGACGAAAGTCGTTGTTTTACCGAAAATACCTAAGTTTAGGAACTACCCTTCGGGTGTGTACTTAAATTAGGAAACTGTTATAATGTAACTAGTTTGACTAGAAACATTATCTCTATATCGAGTATAACTCGTTGCGAGTACACCTTTATATTCTAGAACACTAAAGTGTTTTATTTTATAAAGATGATATTGAGATAAACACATTAGATGTGAATAACAGTATTTATATTTTGAATATAAATAAATCTCAAACATATAACATGACAAACAAATAGCTCAAACTGATTTGATCAGATGAGACTTATTTGTGGCAGTGTTGTTTGGGACACAATCAAACAAGACTCGTATATCCACACTTTTGAAGAGTGGATACTAGGACGGATTTGATTCCATTCAAATGATGTCTACGAATCTAGTTTATTAGGTAAAGTACCTAAAATAGCTTTTACTTGGTAAAAGTGTAAGTGCCATCAATCTGTTAGCCCTCGTTCATAGTGACGTAAGTGGGGCCATGTCTAGCTAGGCTAAATGTGGAAATGAATGTTTCGTGACCTTTACGGATGTGGCATCGCGTTATGGTTATGTGTTTCTTATGAAACACGAATCAGAAACTTTTAGAGTTTCGACACGAAATAGACAAACAGATCGGCTAAAGTATTAAAACCATCACGGTTTGATCATGATAAAAATACTTAAGCAGTAAGTTTCTCAAATACTTGAAAGAGTATAGTATTCTTTCAATGAGGACTCCTCCTGGAACACGTTCGTTTGACGATGTGTCTTCACGGAGAAACCAAATTTTATTGGACATGATAAGGTTAATCATGAGTCGCTCTGAGCTACCATTTTCCTTTAAAGGGATAAGCATTTAACAGTGCAATACTTATTTTGAATAAGGTTCCATGAAAATCTGTTTGACAGATTTCATATTAGATATGAACAGGAAAGAAACTGGGCTTCTCACTCCTGAAGATTTGGGAATGCTAGGCATACGTTTGGATGATACCAAACTAGAACCCAAATTGGATAAGTGCCTAATGTAATTGGTTATCCTAGGGAAACCAAAGTATAGTACTTATACAACTCACTAAGAGAACAATGTGATTGTTGCTCACCATGCGATTTTTCCTAAGGGGAATACCGATATGCAGTGGTAAGTGGGAGGATAGTAAAACTCGATAAAAATCAGAGTTATACTATTCAAGGCACCAAGTCCTTTGTGGAACACAAACAGTTCATCAAGGATGAAGCTATACCAATAATCTTCGAATACACAAGAACAGCGTAGGTCGGAGAGAGTCAGAAAACAACCTGGGGTATGGGTTTCTGATCTCACCTCATAAAGATGTCAATCTTATTGAGGAATACGAACTGACTACATATGAGGAAGTGATACAAGGTATCGACTCCATATTATGGCAAAGTGCCATGAGTCCGAAATGGATTCCATGTATAACAACTATATTTGGATACTAGTAGTTGTACCGCAAGGCATTATGCCTATTGGTACTATATAAGTCTTCAAGGAAGACATACATGGAAGGCAACATACCAACGTACTAAGCTAGGCTTGTAGCGGAAAAGTATCGTTATCAACATTGTGTTGATTACAACGAAATCTTTTACCTGTTGCCATGTTAAATCCATTTGGATAATACTTGCTGATGCTGCATGTTTCATTTATGAAATATTCTCTGTAGAATTCTTGGGAGTAACAACCTTTATTCTAGGAATAAAGATATACTGAGTTAGATCTAAAGGTTATTGATACTCTGCGAGAATTCATACATTGAAAAATATACGTGACCTGGTGTCTCATATGCTTTGAGCATATGGATTCACAAACAGGTCAATCCAAGAGATAGTCACTGGATTGATATTAAGAACATCCGTTAGTATCTTAGAGAACTAAGGATGATGTCTTAAACTATGGAGAAGGAGAACTTGAAGTGACTGGGATCACTGCTGCAAGTTTCCTAACCGATAAAAACAACGGTACTATACAGTTTGAGTAACGAAACAGTAAGCTGGAAATCTTCCAAGCAAGATACTGTTACCGAATAAACAACAAATGCGGGTTATTACTGAGGCTGAGGCAGTAATATAAGCCATCTGGGTCATTAACAAATCTAATTAGATTAGATATAGTTCTGTTAGCAGCTGAGCTAGGCTACAGCACAGACTAAAGAATTAATGGTCTCATCAACGATCCAGATATATACTTCGACTATTCATCTGATTTGTTCGGATCATACATCGTGGCGATATGATGATTGAATAAATCGCATCACATGATAATCATACAAATCCACAGACGAAAGCCTTTCCTCAGCAGTTTGAGCGAACCGTACATAGTTCGGGTGTAAGACACTCGAGTGACTGGCTATAGGCCAAGTGGGAGATTGTTGGACAGTTATGACCCATAGCGTCACTATTTGTACAGATCATGGTGTTGTTGTACAAATTAACTATGTGACAAGGAGATTGCACTCTTATTATTTGTGATTAGATCACCTAGATGTATAAATGATAAGAGGTCCCTATGATTAGTTCCTGGATTGAGATGATATGAGACAGTATCAGTCCTCGAATGATTAATCATTAAATATCCCTAGTCGTAGTATTATTAAGACTGGACATCGATAATGCGGAATAGACTAGTATTACACTTATGCGTGTTATGTGAGATCATATTGGCATAGTTCTCATATATTTGGGTATAGGATACTCATGCAAGTGTAATAGCAGGTTGTGTTTTACCGATGGTACGGAAAACAGCTTCGCTCTGGATAGACCCCTCGGAATTCCATTGGTAGTATGACTATGTGTCTATGGAAGTCCGAAATCAGGGTAGGTGTATTTGGTCTTAACCTGAGACTTGCACCGCTAATACTTGCGACAATCGGTATGCTTTAGTTTTGGTCGTCCAGGGCTTTAACCGGTTCTGTGTACGCCTCTGCTGGGTATATTGAGAATCGTAGTGTATTGGGTGTGATGTCAAGACGGAAGTATCACTCCAGTCATAGTGGAGATGATGTCACTTAGGATACGATACTAGTGCTCTTAAGTACTACAGTCATCGGGATGATATGACTAGGTCATGTTCGTCCGATTATAGAGACTAGTTACCAGACATCCGACATGTGCTTCGTACGGGGCAGATACAGTTCCAGCCCCAGGCCTAACACATGAGAATCCAATACTGGATCGCAATACGCAATACTATGTATACTACGCCTGACATAGACTATATATTCCAGTAAGAATATTTCTGGAGAATTGGGTAGGCACGGTGCTTTGCTAGAAGTCAACCATGTCTTGTAAATCGGTAAGCATGTGGTACGAGGTACGCACGTATTCGGATAATCCGATGACCGTATTTACTGCCAACATATCCAGGGATCTCTTGGGTCGCTTCCCAAAGATTCACCGATGACATTTGATTTAAATTAGAATTAATCTGGGATTAATTAAGAGAGAGAATTAATCAGGGATTAATTAAGATGGAGAAAATAATCTGGGATTAATTGAGGTATTATTTAATCTGGGATTAAATGTGTTCGGAAGAGAGAGAACGCGATTAATTTGGAATTAATCGGTAAAATAAATTTAATAGTTAAATTTGATTTTTATATTTAATTTATTTGTATGGGCTAAAATTAATATATCAAATATATTAATATGAATTGGATTTCGTTACGAAATTAAAGTCGGACTTTAATACGAACGAATGAATTAATTTAGAATTAATTCATAAACGACGTTCGTAATATATTTGCGAGGCATCGTCATTTAATTAAATTAGATTTAATTATTTAGCGACGAAAGTTCGTTTAATCGGATTAAACGGAACCGCGCCGCGGAAAATGTTCGTAGAGACATTTTGAGTTTTGAATTCAAAATGGTGGGGCCCACTTCACACATGTCACACATGTGAAATGGTGGTTGGAAAGTGGTTGGCATTTATGCCAAAACCACTTATTTTCCAACCACTTGGTTTAGGTGAAACCAAATTACCCCAACTACATGGTTTTGGTGAAAAGGGTAAAAACCCTTAAACAAAACCCAAGCCCTCTCTCTTCACACTTGTATAACACATCTTTTGGAAAATGAAAAACCCTAATACACAAGGCATATGGGCGTGAATGGCCTTCTCCCTTCTCTTTGATTTTGTGGCAAAATCAACAAAGCTAGCACTTGGAGAAATCAACTAAGGTGATAGGGAAACTACTTCAAGAGTTGGAATCATCACTTAAAGCTTGGATCTTGGAGATCTATTCTCAAAATTTTAAAGCTCAAATCCGTTCTTTGTAAGTATATTCCGCAACTTATTTTGAATTTATGAACACCTTTACATGCTTATTAGATCCTTGGCATGTTCTAGGAACACTAAAAATAAGGTATAAGGAAGGATCTGTTAGTGGAGATGTGCTTAAGAAGATTGGCCACATTGAAAAATTGGCCAACCTCGGGTTCATCATGGATCATGAGATAGGTCACGATCTAATTCTTCAGTCCTTACCAAAAGACTTCTCTAACATTATTATGCAGTTTCATCTGTCTAATAAATAAGCTACTTTAGCAGAATTGCACAATCTGATAAAGCAAGCAGAGAAGGACTTCAAACCGGAGCTTAAAACATCTTTCTTGCTTACGGGTACGGACTTGAAGCCACGAGGCCCAAAGAAAATTAAGGAGAACCCCAAGGCTCCAGATCACCTAAAGCCCAATGGTAAGGTGGAGAAGAAAAAGGGAAATGGGAAATGTTTCTTTTATGGAAAGAAGGGTCATTGGAAGAAATACTGCAGATCCTTGAAAGCCAAGGAAGCAAGGGAAGCCCAAGAGGCCAAGAAGCCCAATGCTTTAGGTATGTTGTATATGATTGAACTATATTCTCAAAACTCTGAATCTTCTACTTGGGTGATTGACACCGGTTGTGGGACTCACTTGTGTAACAATATGCAGGGCCTGAGAAACAGTAGGAGACTCCGTCATGGGGAGGTTGACTTACGCATGGGTAATGGAGAAAAATCGGCTGCATTGTGTGTGGGGACTTATTCATTAGTTTTGCCGAATGGTTTAGTTTTAGACTCAGAAGATTGTGTTTATGTACATTCTCTAGTAAAGAACATCATTTCAATTTCTTCTTTTTGTAATAAAGGCTTTTCGTGCCAAATAAGTTGTAATGAATGTTCTATTTATTTCAATGAAATAAAATATGGAGATGGTATTTTGAATAATGGTATATATGTCTTACAAACTAACAAAGAACGTTCAACCTCTAATATATACAACGTTAACTCAAATAATCTCAATGAATCACTTCTATGGCACATTCGCTTAGGTCATATCAATGAAACAAGATTAACTAAGCTACATAAGGATAGGTATTTCAGACCCTTCAAATATGAACCTTATGGAACTTGTGAGTCTTGTTTACTTTGTAAAATGACCAAATTACCCTTCAAAGGTAAAAGACAGCGTGCAGCGGAGACATTAGAACTCATACACTCTGATGTATGCGGACCAATGTCAGTCACCGCTAGAGGTGGATTCTCCTACTCTATTACCTTTATCGATGATCACTCGCGATATGGGTATGTGTACCTTATGAGGTACAAAAATGAAGCCTTTGAGAAATTCAAAGACTTCAAAGCTGAAGTAGAAAACCAACTTAATAAAAGTATTAAGTCACTAAGGTTTGACCGAGGTGGTGAATACTTAAGCGCCGCATTTCAAGATTACTTGAGAGAAAATGGCATTGTTTCCCAGTGGACTCCTCCAAGAACTCCACAGCGTAATGGGGTCTCCGAAAGGAGAAATCGGACATTATTAGATATGGTCTGATCAATGATGCCAGTCACAGATTTACCTCTTTCATTTTGGGGTCTTGCTTTAGAAACTGCAACACTACTACTAAACCAAGTTCCTTCCAAGACTATTAGTCAAACACCATATGAGTTATGGTCTGGGAAATGTCATAGTCTTAGTTATCTAAGAGTTTGGGGATGTCACGCATATGTCAAGCTCACACAAACTAACAAATTGGATGATAAGGCAATTAAATGTAAGTTTGTAAGATATGCCTTGAACTCAAGAGCATACGTGTTCTACGTCCCAAATGAACAAAGAACATTTTGTCTCACGAAATGCTAAATTTCTAGGGAATGAATTCCTTTTCAAGAAACATAGTGGGAGTAGACTTGACCTCGTTGAGGTACGAGAAGAACAAACTAACATAGAACTAAACCCCATGCCCCTCAAAAGGGCAGCAACGGAACAACCACAAGGTTATGAAATTAGAAGGTCTGGTAGGAAAAGATATGAGCCTGAAAGATATGGTTTCCATATTGATGAGGAACATGATCAGGTCATTGATAATGACGATCCCACCAATTATGAAGAAGCAATTCATGAGATTGATTCAGTCAAGTGGCTTGAGGCCATGAAATCTGAAATAGACTATATGTATCATAATCAAGTCTGGGACTTGGTGGATGCACCTGAAGGGATAAAACCCATAGGCTGCAAGTGGATTTACAAGCGTAAAACTGATGCAGAAGGCAACATCCAAACCTATAAGGCTAGGTTGGTGGCGAAAGGTTATAAACAAATCCACGGAATTGACTATGACGAAACCTTCTCGCCTGTTGCAATGATAAAGTCCATTCGAATTTTACTGGCACTAGCTGCACACTTTGATTATGAGATTTGGCATATGGATGTCAAAACAAATTTCCTTAATGGGAACCTCGTAGAGGAAGTCTATATGACACAACCTGAGGGGTTTGCATCTAAGGATGATCATAATAAAGTATGCAAGCTTAAACGATCCATTTATGGACTCAAGCAAGCCTCAAGAAGTTGGAAGATACGATTTGATGAGACAATCAAAGAATTTGACTTCATCAAAAATATAGACGAGCCTTGTGTTTACAGGAAAAGTAGTGGGAGTGCTGTTATATTTCTTGTATTATATGTCGATGACATATTAATCACCGGGAATGATATTCCCATGATGCAAGCCACCAAGCAATGGTTATCTCAGAATTTCTCCATGAAAGATTTGGGAGAAACAGCCTACATCCTCGGCATTAAGATCTACCGTAATAGATCTAAAAGGTTGTTAGGACTTTCTCAATCTATATACATAGATAAAGTTTTGAAAATATTCAAAATGGAAGATTCCAAAAGAGGTAATTTACCCACTTGTCATGGAATCAATTTATCTAAGGAGCAATGTCCACATACTCATTCAGATAGAGAGCGTAGGATCCATTATGTTTCAGCAATAGGATCAGTCATGTACGTCATGCTATGTACAATACCTGATGTCTCTTATGCCCTTAGCATAACAAGTAGGTATCAGGAAAATCCTGGTGAGCAACACTGGGCAGCTATCAAAACAATCCTCAAGTATCTGAGAAGAACCAAGGATGTGTTCTTGACATACGGAGATTGTTCTGAGATGAAAGTAATTGGTTACTGTGATACTAGCTTTCAGACCGATAAGGATGACAACAGATCGCAAACAGGATATCTGCTTACTTTTAATGGCGGTGCTGTCAGTTAGAAAATCTCTAAGTAGTCAACTACAGCGGACTCCACCATTGAAGCCAAGTATATTGCAGCATCTGAGTCAGCTAAAGAAACAGTCTGGATAAAGAAGTTCATCACGGAGCTGGAAGTGCTCCCCGCAATAAAGAATAGCGTCACGATGTACTGTGACAACATGGGCGCCATTGCTCAATCAAAGGAACCAAGGTCCTACCAGAAATCCAAGCATGTACTCATGTGATTTCATCTCATCAGGGAGATTGTTGAGAGAAAAGAAGTTATTATAGAGAAAATACCCACATAAGATAATCTTGCAGATTCTCTAACTAAAGGGCTGACTCAACAAAAGCATGATAGGTACACCCGAGAGTATGGTGTCCAAATTCATACTAGTTGGCTATAGTGCAAGTGGGGATATGCCTTATACCCAACTTGTGGATGGGCTATATGTACATATATTTGTAATATTTTCTTTAATTAATAAAATGGCAATCTTTATTATATGTGTCATACATAAATTATATGAATCATCAAACACTATAATAAAGCCATTGGAGTAATAAGATGATGGCTTCCATGCCTTATGAGAATCATTACTCTCAAACGTTCATAGTCATAATCTTGTGAATAATTGGGCGTTCACAAAGCGGAGAGACTATCATGATGATATGATCCGCCCTTAAGTGGGGTAGTCGATCTCATAGTCTACTAGCGGAGATCTGTCCACTTGGTGTATCACATTGATGCATGAGATGCTCGTGTCCATCGAACTGACCGCTGAAAGTTTTCACATGGAGTGTTTATCCCATGTGTCTGTGAGAAATTTCATGTATCGATTGTATGACTAATCCCTAGACTTGAGGTCTTTACAATATTATGTGTGGATCAAATAACTTTAACATTCTCCTTCCCCGGTTCAAAAGATCCGGTCATAAGGGTATGATTGGGTCATTTGTTGAAACACATGAAGTTTGTAAATATACAACATAGAATCGCCACTCTCTCGGATAATATTTTCTTATAAGAGTTGTATTCAAGTTCGCGGGTTGATATGCGTGATCAGTGCTTCAGACTGTGGCCGCAGCGGAAGAATCATTTGAGATTCTTGGGTTAGCACGATTCATGACACTATCAACATCATACCTTTGACTATATAGGTAGACATTTTCCCTACCCTAGGTCAAACGGTGGGGATATAGTGAGGCGATGGACTGTATCATATGTAAATCGCATACATAATGAATATATTTTTTTCTTTCTCATTTGGGGGTCTTGGCATGTTGCTAGAGTCAACATTGGTCCTTGAAATCGAACGACCATCTGATCGGAGGATAATTTATGTTCGATTAAATTTTCACAATTCATTTCATGTCCAACTTGAGGGGAACCCAAAAGGTCACACACAACAAAGTCGAAATCAATGGTTAACAGTGCACAGTACAAATTTAACAGCATATATGATTGTTGTAGGAATTGTTCATAAATGGTTCAATGTGTTTAATTATTGAACAGATCATTTATGAGGTTCTAAAGTGGCTTAGGGATTGGTGAATGACGATAGGGGCACTTTGGGAATTGGAAAAATGAATAAGAAAAAAATCTGTGTTTTTATTTTATTTTATTTTATTTATTTTATTTGTTTTGAATTCCAATTCGGCCCAAACTCTTATTAGGGTTTTATAATCTCATTAAACTACTAAATAAAGATCCAATGGCTAAGATTAAATTAGCATTTATCCCACATCGGATTCTTAATTAATTTTGTTGTCTTTGGAGCACTTATATAAACCCAAAGAGTTCTTTACAAATTTTTGCACCAAACCTTTCATATCTTGGGTTTATATAAGTGAGCAACTCTAACGTTTAAAAGTAAGCCACTGATTTTGAGGATACTTAATTCTAATTGACTAGAGGAACCTTAAGTTAAAAGTTTTGAGGTATTTGCCTAGGCTAGCACCAAGGGCAAAATACCCGTGCACTCAAGGTGTAGTCTTGCCATTGAGTTTTGGCTTTGGTGTGTGCATCTTTGGAGGCCACACATTTTGCTGGCTCTTTGGAACGTGGAAGAGATTTCTGAGTTCGAGAAAAGCTTGTAGATTGGAGGGAGGACTGGATGAGTCTTCGGTTCAAGTAAGTCTTTTTCTTTCTTTATTTTAATTAGAGTTCT
The DNA here is from genome assembly GCA_019454045.1 of Zanthoxylum bungeanum. Classification (NCBI taxonomy): domain Eukaryota; kingdom Viridiplantae; phylum Streptophyta; class Magnoliopsida; order Sapindales; family Rutaceae; genus Zanthoxylum; species Zanthoxylum bungeanum. The sequence continues at coordinate 6,948 of SKCR01001763.1, read as the reverse complement.
TATGATAGTTAGCATGTTTAGGTTTATGTTCTTTGCATGTTTTATGAGTTTTTATGCTTAGAATATATAGTAACATGCCTAGGCTTGTAGAATAATCAAAACAAATGAGTTTTGGGTAAAGGGATAGCGGCATCATAATTTTTAATTTTCCGCTGCGCACTCGCGGCCGCTTCCCAACAGTGCCGCCGTAGGGTAGGTCAAGTACTTGCATGATAGATCGAGATAATCTCAGTCTATTAATATATACGGGAATAACTCTTATTCCTATATTAAACAACTACCATTTGATTCGATCAAGGAATTTTATTAACAGTTAATTATTCATTTGTGAGTGTGACCCGTCATTTCGGGATTCTTGGACTTAACGAGTGAAGTACCGCCGTAGGGTAGGTCAGTTCACAAGATACATCTAGAATCCCAATCCTCTCAGAATCCAAACCTGATATTGACCCAAAATAGACACCATCCGTAGGGGGACAAAAGTAAAGCCGTCACGAGGCGCTTTTTGAATCTCATATTTTCGGACTAACAACGGAGATCACGGGATATGATGCCGTATATCTTTCTCCCACTCACTATTTTGAGTTTATGGTTTCTATTTTTTAAAATATCTAATATTTTAATATACTAGTGTAAATAAATAGATGGCGGCTAAATCACAACTCTTATTTACACTAGTACACTATTAGTGACCTAACCAATTTTAACTCTTAAAAACTGTATCACTAATTACCATTAGTCTCTACTAATTGTGTTATTCAACTAAACTAATTGAATAACACAAGATACAACTAATTGAAGTGCCGCCGCAGGGTAGGTCAGTTCACAATATACATCTAGAATCCCCATCCTCTCGGAATCCAAACCTGATATTGACCCAAAATGGACAACATCCGTAGGGGGACGAAAGTAAAGCCGTCTCGAGGCACTTTTTTGAATCTCATATTTTCGGACTAACAACGGAGATCGCGGGATATGATGCCGTATATCTTCCTCCCACTCACTATTTTGAGTTTAAGGTTTCTATTTTTTAAAATATCTAATATTTTAATATAACTAGTGTGAATAAATAGATGGCGGCTAAATCATAACTCTTATTTACACTAGTACACTATTAGTGACCTAACCAATTTTAACTCTTAAAAACTGTATCACTAATTACCATTAGTCTCTACTAATTGTATTATTTAATTAAACTAATTTAATTTGAGTGGTATTAGTGACCTATTATATTTTACCTTTTAAAATACTAGAACACTAATTGGTTTAAAATTTTTAGAATCTTAAAAAGGTCAAGATATATATTAAACTATTTAATTAATCTTAGTGCGTTATAAAATACAGTGTTATGTGGAATTGTATCCTAAGTGTAGACCACATTACCGTCCATTCAGAATCGGCTATGGAATTTATGTCCGGGTTTCCATCCGATATACCAATGGAATTTATTATACACTTATTAAGCCCAATATATTAGAATTCAAATTTTAAACCTTAAAACCAATTAATCCAATTAATTGTTTTCCTATACATATCATATTCTAATTTAAACATTTTAAATTACATAAAATCATATTTTATGTCTATAATGATAATGCATCTAAAGCATGTTATGGCATGTGAAATGCAAGAGTTTGCACCCTAAGCTATATGACATGTTATTCAAACAATTCGAATTAAACATAATATAACCAAAAAAAATATTTTGCATTGACCGGGCTCTTCTTTTACCCTATACTAATCTAATTAGTACAAAAAATACCCAAGGCATCCATTGGTCTTCAAATCACGCTCCAAGGTGGTGTTGGCTCCTTTTGCGACTTCGGTGCTCCAAATTACAACAATTAAAATTTTACATTGGAAAATAAAATTATAACAATTGTAAACAATGGCCTTACATCCCAAAAACAAAGCCAACATGAAAATAAGAGCCGAAAAAATTTACGACCAATGCAAAATCCATTCATCACATGAAAAACAATAATCATTCATCATATGAATATTATTTTGTGCCTACTCATCTAAACATGCAAATAAATATTTATAACTCATATAAACATATTAAAAACAATAACTTTAAATGAAAAAGAGAAGGATTAAGAACACTTTTCAACCTTGCTCTCAATGCCAATTGTAGGAAACGCTTTCCTTGCGCAGCGGAAACAGTTTAGGAACACGGATCGGACTTGAAAGATTTTCTGCCCTTCCCTTTGTATTTCCGAATGTAACTGCCACCACCACTAAAATTTTGCTTCAGTTTTAGACAAAATTCCAGCCCGGAAAAAGCCCCGGAACAGTCCCCGAACAGCCCCGAACAGCAGGACAAAAACTGGACTGTTTTGGACTTGATTCACGCCCAAAGCACTGCAGAAACAACCCCTGAAATGTGTGGACTAAGTCTGAATTTTGGTTCTCATTTTTCACTTGAAAACAGCCCCAACACAGCCCCAAAACACCACAAAATGTTCCCCAAAAAAACTGGATTAAAAAGAAACCAAACCAAGTTCCGTTTCACCAAGTAAATGGGCGGCAATGAGCAAAAAATAATGCTCACTACCGTGAACAACAAGAATGAGGTGAAGATGATGATTTGTTCGACACCACAAAGTCTTCCGAACTATATCTCGTTACCAACAGAAACTTGTGTGGGCAAGACTCACTAAATAATCCCTAAACGTTTTAGAGATTTAAACACACTTGTAATTTTATTGATTTTCTTCCTGTTCTTTCTTTTTAGTTTTCTCAACACTTGAGAGAGAATAAAGAACAAGAAGATGGAGGTTAGGGTTGTTAGTAAAAATCTAGGTCCCAAGATCAAATCAAGACATGAAAACATGCGTGAATACACCAACGAAGATAGCGGAATACTTACATTGATCGGTTATGTCGATTTGAAGATGAATCATGCCCAAAAACGCACTGCCTTTGTAAGCCCACTGCAGCAGTCCATGCTCACTGTCTTGGCAGTTTCGGGTCTCAAAACGAAGCTCCAAACTCCGTCGGATGAATCCCGCCTCATGGGTGAACCTCCCTACCACCTTCGCAAGACTCGTAGTGTGCTAGCACTTGAATTTTCACCATGAAAATCCACTCTTTGCTTCCCTAAAGTCCACGCCAAAATTGGTTCCAAACCAGTAACATGTTTCAGTTTTGGGCGTGAGAAGAGGAGAAAAATTGAGAGAGATGATCTTGTATTAAGTTAAAAATGATTTACCAAAAATCAATTTATATTTATGCCATAAAAATTTATTAAATTAATAATAAATTTATGACACAAATCATGCAATGGCTTAGAGTGTCAAACACTCAATTTCCATGCAATGACATTGAGTGCAATGTACACTATCTACATGCAATGCATTAGATTTAAATAATGCATAATATGACATGTGTCATGTGGGCCCCACACGTTTCAAAATGAAAGTGGGCCCACGTGCACTCACGCGTTCAGGTTCGATATTTCCGAAATACCGAGCTTACGTCGCGACGTTAATTAAATCGAATTTAAATAAATAATTGCGCCTAGCGAAATTATTATTTACGTCGCTAACGAATTAATTCTAAATTAACTCGTTTGCCCGAATTAAAATCTAATTTTAATTCCGCGTCGAAATCTAATTTCGTTTAATATATCGAATATATTAATTTACCGATTAATCCAAATTAATCGTTATCTCTCTCTAGACGATATTTTATCTTAGATAAAATATCTCCGTAATTAATCCTAGATTAATTTTCTCTCTCTTCTGTATAATCCCAGATTATTCAAGAGTGCGAGTTGTGCGTCATCGGTGGATTATCGGGAAGCGACCCATGAGATCCCCGGATAATCTGGCAGTAAATACGGTCGTCGGAGTATCCGAATCACGTACGTACCAAGTACTATGTTCTACCGATTTACGAGACAAGGTCGACTCCTAGCAAAGCACCAAGTCTACCTAATTCTCCGGACATATCCTTTAAAGAATATTAAGATCTGTATCAAGCGTAGTATACTAATGTATTGTGTATATCAACCCAGTATCGGATAGTCACGTGCTAGGGCTGGGGCTGGATAAGTGTCTGCCCCGTCCGAAACACATATCGGATGTCTGGTAACTAGTCTCTATAATCGGATATTCATGACCTGGTCATAATATCACGATTGGATGCGCATCTCTTAAGAGCACTAATACCGTATCCTGCGTGACATCATCTCCACTATGACTGGAGTGATACTTCCGTCTTGACAATCACATCCAATACACTACGATTCTCAATATACCCGGCATTGGCGTACACAGAACCGGTTACAGTCCTAGACGACCTCAACTAAAGTATATCGATTGTCGTAAGCATTAGCGATGTAAGTCTCAGGTTAAGACTATACACACCTACCTTGATTTCGGCCTCCCATAGACACATATTCATAATACCAATGGGATTCCGAGGGGTCTATCCAGAGCGAAGCTGTTTCCCGTACCATCGGTGAAACATGACCTCCTATCGCACTTGCACAAGTATCCAATACTTATATATATGAGAACTATGCCGTTGTGCCCTCACAACCCGCACAAGTGCAATACTAGCCTATTCCGCATTATCGATGTCCAGTCTCGATAATACTACGGCTAGGGATATTTAATGATTAATCCTTCGTGGACTGATACTGTCTCATATCATCTCAATCCAGGAACTAATCATAGGGACCTCTCTTCATTTATATATCTATGGTGATCTAATCACAAATGATGAGAGTGCAATTTCCTTGTCACATAGTTAATTTGCTACAACAACACAATGATCTGTGCAAATAGTGACGCTATGGGTCATTTTGTCCAACAATCTCCCACTTGGCACATAGCCAGTCACTCGAGTGTCTACACCCGAACTATGTACAATTCGCTCAAATTGCTGAGGAAAGGTTTTCGTCAGCGGATTTGCTTAATTATCGTCTGACGCGATTTACACGATCAACACATCGCCACGATGTATGATCCGAACGAATCAGATGATATAGAAGTATATATCTGGATCGTTGACGAGACCTTTAATTCTTTAGCCTGTGCTGACGCCTAGCTCAGCTGCTAACAGAATATATCTAATCTAATTAGATTTATTATCGATCCAAATGGCTTCTATTGCTGCCTCAGCTGCAGCAATAATCCACATTTGTTGTTTATTCGGCAGCAGTTATCTTGCTCGGAATAATTCCAGCTCACTGTCCCGTTATTCAAACTTTATAGTACCGTAGTATTTAATCGTTTTGGAAACTTGTAGCAGTGATCCCAGTCACTTCAAGTTCTCCTTCTCCATAGTTTAAGACAACATCTTTAGTTCTCTCAGATACTAACAGATGTTCTTAATGTTCAATCCAGTGACTATCACTTGGATTGACCCAATTGTGACTCCATATGCTCGAAGCGTATGAGACACCAATACAAGTACATTTTAAATGTACAATTTCCCAGAGAGTGTTAACCAACTCCAAATCTATCCCAGTAGATCTTTATTCCTCGAATAAAGGTTGTTACTCCCCAGAATTCTACGGAGAATTTCTATTGAAAGAATATCTATGAAAGCCAAGCTTTCATTAATTGCTTCATGGGAATTTAACTGTCAGTGCGCTCTCCCACTAACCTCCTTATATACACAAGAATTATTTCGTTTTGAGTCAAATCATAATCATTATGATTATTTCAAAACGACAGTTCCAAGAACCTTATGCTTGCTTCAATCCAAACATGGATCGAATAACCCGCAAACCTTGTTTGTCGGTTATTCAAAATCGTCAGGATGTTGTAAACATCCTCCAAAAAGTTTCCTTTTCAGGAAAGCGATTTTGATTTGTAACTGACATATTTCATAAATGAAATATACAGTTATCTACAAGCATCTTCAAAATGGATTTACCATGGCAACAGGTAAAAGGTTGAACCGTTATTAACACTATGTTGATAACGATACCTTTTCATCAAAAGCCCAGCTTTGTACGTTGGTCTGTTGCCTTCCATGTATGTCGCCTTCCATGTATGTCTTCCTTGAAGACGTTTAATGTACCATAGGCACAATGCCTCGTGGTACAACAACTAGTATCCAAAATAATTGTTAAACATGGAATCCATTTTGGACTCATGGCACTTTGCCATAATAGGGAGTTGATACCTCGTATCACTTCCTCAAAACGTAGTCGGTGGATATACCTTCATAAGATTTACATCTCTATGAGGTTAGATCAGAAACCCATACGCTAGATTTTTTTTCTGACTCTATCCGATCTACTCAGTTCTTGTGTATTCGAAGATTAATGGTACAGATTCATCATTGATGAACTGTATGTGTTCCATTAAGGACTTCGTGCCTTGAACAGTATTACTCCGATTTTCATCGAGTATCACTATCCTCCCACTGACCACTGCATATCGGTATTCCTCTCAGGAAAAACCACATGGTGAGCAACAATCACATTATTCTCATGTGAGAATTATATAACTACTACTTATGGTTTCCCTTAGGATAACCTATATTGGCACTTATCCAATTTGGGTCTTTTAGTTTGGTATCATCCAAACGTTATGCCTGGCATACCCAAATTATTAGGAATGAGAAACTCTGTTTCTTTCCTTTTCATATCCTATATGATATCTGTCAAACAGATTTATATGGAACCTTATTCTAAATAAGTTTTGCACTGTTAATACATATCTTTTAGAAGGAAATGGTAGCTCAGAGCGACTTGTGATAAACCTTATCATGTCCAACAAAATTCGGTTTTTAGTTTGGACACACCGTCTAACTAACGTGTCTCGGGAGGAGTCCTCATATGAAAGAATACCGTACTCTTTCATTTACGTATGAAACTTACTGCTTAAGTATTTTCCATTACGGTTTTACCGTGGCGGAATAATACTACAGCCGATCTGTTTGTCTACTTCGTGTCGAAACTCTAAAGTTTCCGATCTGTGTTCT
>SKCR01001762.1:0-28093 GCA_019454045.1 Zanthoxylum bungeanum | reverse complement strand
ATCCCAGTTGACATCAAGTCTATTGGGTTAAATATACGCCAACGCAAGGCTATCAATATGTAATATCTCGAGTTTTTTGAACAATACTCGAAGATTTCCAAATTAAAACTAAGGATTTGGAACGAGATGGTATTCGAAAATAAGATTTTATGTGTTGGAAAAAAAAAGATGGAATATTTTTAAGTGGAGTTTTGTGTTGGGGCAAATATGGAACCTCTAGGGTCGGATTAGTGTCTCGCGCAGCAGAAGTGGATCTAACTCATGGATATCTAGCATGAGTGTATTTTAAAATATTTTTATGTAAAACTACATTTCATTTCAAGTCCGTAGGGAAAAAACGGGGACTAAAACAGAGTCTGAAAACTGCAGAACGGAGAAATGAAGTTTCAATAAGTATCAGCTCAGCGCATCGCGATGCGGGAGCTTGGGCGTCGAGACACTCCAAAGTGCGAGAGCAATGCGAGAGCTAAACGTCTCGGCATCGCGACGCGGAAGGGAGAGCGTCGCGACCCGCCTAGGTCTGATGCTCGGTGTCACGACGCTGAGGGGTCAGAGTCGCGACGCTACCCTAGGCAGTGAACAATTTCTACTTCAAACCAATACTAAAACTTCTAATTTTATCCTAATACTCTAAATACACCTAAATCCAATTTTAGCATCAGAACCACCATCAACACTTGTTATACAACTAGCATACATGTATTCTAAATACTTATATGTATTTGTTTAAATCAAAACACAAACCAATTTAGAATCCCACTATAAAATGTCTCATGAACAATTCCAGTTCACCCCAAGGTGGTCAAGTAATTTTAGAATGATAGTCATAACTCTAAACTTTAATTTAGTATTTCAAACTCCAATTAGTTTATAACAAAAAAAAAACCCACAACCCCTCAAGGTTATCCTGTACTTGGAAGAATTATAGTGATAAAGGAATAATTCAAGTATAAAAAGAAATAATTATAGTGATAAACTAGACGTGTCTTAAATCAAAAATGATAAATGCACACTAAATTAAATATAATTAAAAAAAGATAAAAATAATTTGTCATATAGTTATATTTTTTTGTCTTGCAGTGAAAAATGTTTTTTTTTTAATATATATGTGTAATTTAGTGTATATTTATATGTGCATATTATTACTGATCATAAATTAAAGATGCAATAAATTTCCTTTTTTTTTTTTCAAAAACGTTTACCGTCCAACCAAAATCACGTGTTCAAAATAAACAAGAAAGACAGAAAGTTTGGAAACACGATCTCTCATGGATCTTACTTTCCCACATGGACATCAAGACTCGTTGACTGCTCACACGTGTCATACAAATAATCCACGAATATCAAGGGTTGCACCCGGGTGTTCATAGGATTGGGTCAACCCGCGACCCGACCCGATCTGAAATTATCGGGTTGGACAACGGGTTTAATACTAAAATCCGACCCGACTCTATAATATTTATATGATTTTTCTAAAAATTTTATTATTATTTTTAAAATTTTTACTTTTATTTCATTTGTTTATTATTTTTGTTGTATTAAAACTTTATATTTATGATAATTTTTGAGACATAAAATAACAAATATTTGTATTTCAAAATAATTAATTCATTTAAAAAAAATTTCCGCCGACCCCGATCGGGTTCCACCTTAGCGTGACCCAACCCGCAACCCAAATTTCTCGTGACCCAACCCGATTGAGTCTCATAAAATTTCAAAAAATCCGACTGACCTGACCCGACCCGTGAACCCTCTTTGATTGCACCGTCCTTCGGTACACCCAAAATAGCCCCATCTTGTAAAAAATAAGAGAGAAAAATGTTTCCACCAAAAATTATGCCCTATAAAGGTCATCCATCACTTATCTTCACCTTCCCATCAGAAAATTCCCTCACTTTCTCTCCTCCCAAACAGTCATTCAACAAAGAAAGTCAGAAATTATTAACAAAACTTCTCCAATGGCTTGTTCAAGCTCTGCTCGGAGAACTATCTCTTCTGCTTCTGTCAAGCTAGCCAGTACAAGATCACCAACCAAATCATCAGCAAATGCAGTACCATTTAAGCTCGCAAATCCATTCCTCACTCAAAGCCTCAATCTCCAAGCCACCAAAAGCTTCAACTTCTCAGTGCCCAAAAGATCTTTCACTTGCAAAAGCCAAGCTAACTCATCAGAAGATCCCAGACCCAGTTAGTATTTTACTTTTTTATTTTTACAAAATATTAAGTGATTTATTATTGAATTCCTTTTGGTTTTGCTGCTTGTAGCCAAAGTTCAAGAACTTCATGTGTATGAGATCAACGAGCGAGATCGTGGGAGCCCGGCTTATCTTCGCTTGAGCCAGAAACCTGTCAATTCACTTGGTGATCTTGTCCCTTTTAGCAACAAAGTGAGTTCTTTTTATTTATTTATTTATTATTTTTTACTTTCTTTTATTTTCAAGTTCTTGATCCGCTGTTTTCAGATCTTCAGAGATCTAATTATAATGGTAACCTTTTTTTTTTGCTTCTTGGGTAAATTTCAATGCGTTGCATTTGTAAGAAATATTATAATTTTTCCTGAAAATTCACCAACATGAACCCTATTTATTGGGAAAATGTTTCTCCTTTGATATATATATATATTTCCTTGGGAATTGAGATTTCTTTACCGTTCACGGCACGACTCTTGATGTTTTATAATATGAATTTGAGCTAGATAATGTATATGGTTACACAATACAATGTAGTATATTCTAAAATGCGAATTTGAGATAAATACGGTGACATTTTGAACTAGACCAGACCACCATCTACGTCTAGTTGTCTAGTTTAAATCTGAATTTTAAAATGTGCGAACGTAAAAACTTTTGTAATCATCTAGCATCGTGTATTTATATACTTATTTGCTATTTTGCAGTTATACACCGGAAACTTGCAAAAGCGGGTGGGAATAACAGCGGGTATCTGCATCTTGATAGAAAACAAACCGGCAAAGAAAGGGGACCGATATGAAGCCATTTACAGCTTTTACTTTGGAGACTATGGTCATATATCGGTGCAGGGATCGTATTTAACCTACGAGGACACTTATCTTGCGGTGACTGGCGGATCAGGCATATTTGAGGGAGCTTATGGGCAGGTGAAGCTGCAGCAGATTGTGTTTCCTTTCAAGCTGTTTTACACATTTTACTTGAAGGGCATCAAGGACTTGCCAGAAGCACTTCTGGGGAAGCCGGTTGATCCACACCCAGGTGTTGAGCCCTGCTCTGCTGCTAAGGCTTGTGAGCCTGGTGCAACCATTCATAATTTCACTAATTAATCAGTATGGTAATTTAGTTCATCTTTATGATATTGAAATAAAAAATAAAATGTCCTTTCGAGGCTTTTTTGAGTTGGTGAGCGAGCTGTGGGAATTTAATTTGTGAAAGCACTTTTGAATTGTGAAATGAGATATTGAGTGAGTGATGAAGGTGATTGGCAATAACATTTGAGTCTTTTGTTTCATTTTGTTAATTATGATGTTTTGCTTTCTTGGGGTAGCTTTTGAAAGCAACTTCTGCTTTCTAGTGGTCTATATATAAAACATTGTGTTTTTTTAAGTGCTTTTGCCCAAAAAAAACTATCTATAAAGACAATATGCTAACATCCATAGCAATGCACTGGCAGAGAAAAAATAAAAAGTAAAAGCACGTGTATTTGATGCCGAATTTGGAGAAATCTTGGTTAAAGTAGAAGCCGCCAAGAATGATCCTTCAAAAAAATAAAAAAAAGAAGAAGAAGAAGCCAAGAAACACAAATGAATATATGTTTCATAAGCATAGCTCGGATAGCATTTAATCGATAGCTGTTAAATATATGTGATGACTTCGTCTTGTATAGTTCAAAGTTTTTCGCGAATTCGGAGGTGTCCGAATTGTGTACATATAAATTAGGCTTATATGACGAACGTGTCTAAACTTAAAGAGTCTCACAAGATGAAGTGTACTCGTTGAGCACTTGGGTAGCCGATAATGTTTGATAATAAATAATATTTGGTATTATAATTATCAATTAAAATAATTAAGTGTTATTGGATAACATTAATTATTTGCTTTGACCCAATTGGATTAATCTGAAATCACACAAAAGCTTTGTTGTAATTTCATAACTATCTTTATCATTGGATGATATTTTGGTAATTACAAATATGTAATAATAGGTATATTTATCTTGATTTAATTGGATTAAATCAAAGTGGTATACAATAAACTAATCCATTTGTTAAATTTTGTCTTGATTTAATTGGATTAAATCAAAGTGGTAGACAAAGTAGATTAGTCACGCTTAATTATACGTATTTGGACAAATTTGATTAAGTCCACCTAAAAGTTGATTAAAACTTTTATTAATTAAAAATTGCATAAATTTTGTTATAGAAATATTGGCTAGGAGTGGCAACGGGCGCTCAGATATTGTTGGTCTAGAGCGAATTTGGTTTAAAAATTAATTTTTTAAATGTTTGAAAACTTCAAAGTAACATGAAAAATTAAGAATTTCAATCTTTTTAGTTTTTTTTTTTATATTGGATCTTACAAATTTAATTAGAATTAAAAATTAATTTATAAAATTAAAAAAAAATTATTAATAAAAATCGGACTCGGGAATTTTTTTCCTAATCCTGGCTCGCGCCTAGGCCCTGAAAACTTCCTTCAAGTTGGATCGGATTCGATTTTTCTGCCACCTCTAATATTAGAACCTTTCTCCTCCATATGCTTTTTTTTTTTTTTTTTTAGTTTTTAGATTTTGTAATTAGAGATCGGTACTATTTCTTCAATCGAGTTTTTCTTATGAATTTACCGATTAAAGTTTCAACGTGTCTGTTATCTTTTATTTTATTTCTTTTAGACTAATTTGTAGTCTTTACTTTAACTTTTTATTTGTATTTAGAGCAACTTAAATATTTATTTTTGTTAATATTATTCTCACGATCAGATTATTTTCGAAAAGGGAATTTAATTGAAATGTAGGTAAGCTTCTATTAAGAGCTTCCTTGTTCTTGAGGTCATTCATTAAAAAAATTTACATGGCAAATTGGCAATGGCATCAAGCGGAGCATGGTTTATTTTTTTATTCAAAATATTAGTCATCATACGTCACGTGCCCAATCTTTGACCATGTTTGGACTCCATTTCCAAGCTTCATTAATATATACTATTTTTGCCCTTTACTGGCATTAGAATTAGTTGGCACATGAATTGCATTATTATTATTATTATTTTGAAGATGATACGTGTCATGTTTGTCCAGACTCCAGACTAAGCATCTTCTGTTAGGTTCCTAGATTGATTTCAAGAGTGGCAATAGGATTTGGTACGGGTTTATTAATAAAAAAATATGTATTCGTTTAAAAAATAAATTATTATCAAATAAGCACTATGTTTATTTTAGATTTTATTTTCAACGAATTTATATACATTATCAAACCCCGATACCCTACAAGTTTTTTTATGGGGTTTTAAATTCTAATTATAAATGTTAAAAAAAGGACACATTCATAAATATAAAGAAGAAATTAAAATTTCAAAATTAAATCAAATACACAATAATCTAACAAAAATTTTCAATTTTATCATGAAAATACACCAAGTACTTTAACCCCAAAAAAAAAAAAAATACTCAAAAAGATATTGCACCTATGTTAATCATCTCATTCAACATCAAAAATAAAAAATTTCATCTTATTCAACACCGAGAATTAAAAAATTTCATCTCATTCACTAATAACACAAGCATTCATCCATGTTTATTAAACTGTTAGATTATATTCAATCAAGTAATTAATATATTAGTTGTGTAGTTGTATAATGCCTATATAAAGTCATCTAATTGTAATTCTAAATTAAAACAAATGTTAATACACATTTACTTCACAAATTCTCATATGGTATCAAACATCTGAGCCCGATCTCTGGATATGTCATCATCCCTGTCTCCAAATATGTCTTATCTCATTGTCCAAACAGATCTTATCTCATTGTCTCTGTTTCCAAACAGGTATTATCTTCTTGTTCATGTCTCCAAATAGGTTTTATCTCATTGTCTCTGTCTCCAAACAGATCTTATCTTCTTGTCCATGTCTCCAAACAGATCTTATCATCTTGTCTCAGTTTCCAAACATACTTTATCTCCTTATCTTTGTATCCAAACATGTCTTATCTCCTTTATTTGTCTCCAAACATGTCTAATTTCTTTGTCCCTGTCTCCAAACAAGTCTTATCTCATTGTCCATGTCTCCAAACAGGTGTATCTACGCTTCGATGATCAAATGGCTTATTTCTTCACCAAATCTTTTCTTTTTGGCTGTTACATAACTCTAATTTCCAAACTCAATTTGTTTTCTTCACTATCATCTTAAGTTTGAGGGGATGTTAGATTATATTCAACCAAGCAATTAATATAATAGTTGTGTAGTTAATATGTTAGTTGTAAAGTTATATATTTAATATGGTAGTTGTGTAGTTAATAGGATAATTGTGTAGTTGTATATTTAATATGGTAGTTATATAATACCTATATAAATATCTCTCATTGTAATTCTAAATTCAAGCAAATGTTAATACACATTTTCTTCACAAATTCTCACATAAATTAATATTTCTAAATACCCACATGGATATAATTATAATAAGCATGAGAAACTACTGTAAGGAAAAAAACTTTACCTCATCTTAGACTCATTACAGAATTATTCATGGACTCTGACTTTAATTGAAGGGATACGTGAAGAGGATAAAAAAACTCTTTGCCAACCCCTTAACCCTTGAAAGGAACAAATAAAACAAAACGGGATACGTGAATCAGAGTATATTTTGGAGTGGAACAGTTTTAACTTCGTCCTTCCAAGTTCCAACTAACTTGCTTTACTGCTTGCTTCATTTTAATTTATTTATTGAAACCTTAAACTCATGGGGGACCAGTTGATTAAGTGATGAAGATGGAATTTGGATTCCTGAGAACTGAGTTTTCAAACAACTCAGCCGAATCTGCTGCAATACAAATTCACCACGAACTTGTTGGTTGCTTTAGTTCTGGGCCTCCACGAATCATGTATCATAATTTCAAGCCCATCTTTTTTTTTAATCTCTTATCATTTGAAATGATTCATTTCTTTAAATATTTTATTTAATTAAAATAATTTTATCATCTTTATATAATTTAAAAATATGACGTTTTGTTGTGTTTCGAGTCATTCTACAAGCAGAAGGGTTTAAAGCATTATGCACGTAATTAGTAAAATGAAGTTTTTCACCAAAGCTTAAAGAAAGATGTGTCATACAAGTTAATTTCGCAAATTCTTCTCTATTTTTAAACATCAGAATATTTAAATAAATCTACAGCACTCGTGTCTCTACTAGATGATACGTACCTGGCCATTTGAGTTTGCGTCGTATTAATGCCAAGTTCAACCGGATGATGTTTTTCCATGTGCTTGATCATATTGCCGTATCCACCAGAAAATTTATAGGTAACCCCACAATAGGTGCAAATTGCTCGTTGTGTATCATCTTCTAGGCGTTCCAAATGAAAATGAATTTTGAAAATATCTGAGGACCGAGCCTTAACTTCTATTCTCCGTGATTGTGCACCGACACTAGGGCCGCTCTCATGGGTTGGCATATTTGACATTATATTATCAGATGAGCTTGCCATTTTTCGTTTGAGAAATTAGGAAGAAAAATAAGAAAATTGAATAATTGCGATTTGCGAATGATAACAAATTAACAACTAATTGAATTGAGATTGAGAATAAGATTATAAGAGAATTGTATTGAATTGAGATTGAGAATAAGAGAATTATAGAAAATGAGAGAGTTAAGAATTTGGTGTGTTGAAATAATGAAAAATGAATCATATTTATAGAGTTTTAGATTTTTTTTGATACCAAAAATGCCCCTAAATATAACTGTTTTATTACCGTTATTAGGGATATATTAGTAATTTATTTTTTAATTTTTTAATTTTTTTTTTCATATTTGGGGCCGTTGGCTCCCTGCTTCCTGTTGGAACCGGTGGAACCGTACGGTTCCACCGATTCCGACCGGTTCGAGTTGGGGTCGAACCCCAATCGAACCGGTCGGCCACGGTTCCGGTTCCGGTTCCGAACCGGAACCGTGGCCGGGTCTAATCATTTCTATAGATTTTTTTAAAGAAATTTCATTAAAATTTCATTATGAAGTATATTACTTTTGTTAGGGTTAATTTAAATTTTCTATAGCCTAACCATGATAATTTAAATTTTTACTGTATGTTATTAAAAGTTTAATATATAGTCCATGTTTAATATATGTTAATATGATTAATGCTTTTAGATGTTTGATGTAATGTTGAAATTCATATAAAGATATCATAGGTTACTATTGTGGGTATTTTTAGTTTTACTCAGATAAGAATTAAATATAGGTGAAAGTATTTTAATTTATATTTAGATATCAAAATCTAATAATTTAGTTAAGTCAATCAAATGATAGATATTTAAAATCGAAATATAATTTAACGATGTCAATTTATTGTGGATAAATTGGAAGATATTATCGGCCTAGATTTTTAAGTCAAAATTTTAATTGCAATAGCCTCACCCATTAAATATATCAAGGATTTTTAAAAGCATAACTTTAGGTTATTTGAAAGGGTTATAGTGAAGTACATGCCTTCACAATTTAATTTCTGGGTGAATTCTGTTTCTATTTGCATCTATATTTAATTTTAATTTGCCGATTTTTATTTTCTTTAGCAATTAATATTCTAAAAAGAATGAAATTACTTTTATCTAATATCCAGGATCCGGTCATTTTCCCTACCATAAACCCTGAAGAGTGAAGACTAACACTAAAAATATATTTTTTTCCATTCAAGTTTCTGGTTCAGAAAACTGTGTTTGCAAGTCTGTTTGAATTGAGTAAGAGAAAGGGAAATGAAGATTCATATTTTTGAAATGGATAACAGATTACAGGTTTTCAGAAAAAGTGTTTTCCTTTTCAGAATCCAAAACTCTCAAAAGCATTCCCAACTTCCAAGCCAAAAGCTACAACAAAGTTACAAACATCTTCACAAAGTGAATTTGATGTGAGAGTGAATTCTAGACACACAAAGCCTTGAGAATCTTTCATTTTCTCTCTCTTTATGAATTTCCCAGGAAAAGTTTATGTGCAAGAAAGAGAGAGAAAGAAAACTGAAGAAGAAAAGCCCCGGAGAATTATTCTAATCTCGAGCCTAAAAAACAAAAGCATGCACGTGAACCTAAAAGTTGTCAGCCATAACAAGAACAAATTAGCTAAAACCCAAAAACAAAATAAAAAAAAAAAAAAAAACAGAACAAAACAACTACCATAGATATGAGAGCTATCTTTAATCACTGCCATATCATGATTGCTCTCATTTTCTCTCATCACAGGCACACAAATGACACTACAGAAAGAGAAATAAGGAAAGGAAAAAAAAAATTGTTGATATTTGGTTCCAATATTAATTCTTTACCATTTTCAGCTTTTGGGTTTTTTGCAATTAGCACCCTTTAAGATGAGGGAAAAAACTATGCTTCCTTCTTGATTTATGTTTCTCTCTTTGCCTTTTTCTCATCCATGACAAGCATCCAGCTTGCCTGTTGCTGCTGCTGCTGCTGCTGTATATACAGCTTTTCTGTTCATCTTTTATCTTTTTCTGATCTTCTTTGTTATCATATCTTCTTGTTTCTTCTTTCTCTCTTGTTTCTTTCACTTCAACCTGCAACTCAATAACCAACAATGATATTTATTATTGTCATCAATCAATCATGCCTTTGAATGTGTGTTTTATGAATTACTTATTGATCTTTTGAGCTACTTTAGGGAGTAAATTTGAGTCATTAATTATATTGAAAATTTGCTTATAAAGAATTTCCTAACTGCATTGATGCACTACAAAGATTGCTTAGAATATTTGATTCAAATACTTTCATTTTAATAAAGGTAAAATAAAATTATCCAATTAAACAAATTTTCCAATCTAAGGGCACACATAACGGTCAATTATATTTTTTCCTGGACCTTTTTTTTAATTATATTCAACACATGCCAACCTCTTAAAAACATTAACCCACATTTATTTACCATTAAAAAAGATAAATAAAATGGGGATCATATATATGAAATTCTTCATCAAATATTTTATCTTCTCAACAGTATATTCACAGAATGGATTTAAAATAATCAAAATGAGGAAAAATAAATTAAATTAGTTCAAAAAATCATATATATTGTTCCAAGATCCAAAAATCAATAATGTAATAAAAAATTCAAGACTTTATCTACACTCATATTCAGCCATATTGAATGAAAGGTCATTTTCAAGAATCCCACAAACCTCCAACTTAAATGAAAGGTGAAAAAAAATACAAGTATATGTGACATTCAAACTAAACAGTACTAAAATAATTTCACCTGCAGGTTTTGTACATCCTGAAAATACCTGAAGAACCAATAGCAACCTTTTTTCTTCTGTAAAACAAAAATTGTACTACGTATTGCATCTTATTCTCCCTCTCAAGTCTAATCAGCAGCCATGGTACAAAACAACTTCAATTATTATTATTATTATTATTAGGTTTCAGTGGCCCAAAATGATGCAGTAAAAATCATATTGCATTGGTAACATTATGTTTATGAACAGTCCTGAAACACATGTTGTTTTTGGGAAAGTTTTGAAATAAGACATTGATGGGGCATTTTCATTTTAGTAACCCAAAGATTGGTGAGATCATAAAGAAACAGTAAAAGCAAAAAAGGTTCCTTTTGAGCATCTTTAGTGCTCATATAAAACAAAGAGAAGAGAAATTACACAAACACATATTTGAGAATATGGATTTTGTAACTTTTATCTGTTCTCTTTGGGCACTGAAAAAATGCTTTGAAAAAAAATATATATATGTATTGCTTTGTGAAAACACAGACAAATGTAACTAGTTTTGATAGAAAGCAGGCAACTTTTGGAATATATGTACACTTGGGACACATGTAAGTTGTAGCCACCATCAAACTTAGGGAAATAGTTCAATTATTTGCAAAAAAAATAATAATAAATAAACTTTTTTCTTTTTTTTAGAAGATTTTAAATAACATGATACTCATAGATAAGTTGTGGGCACTGTAGATATAGCTAGGGACCAGGTCTCAGAGCCATCTATTATTAGTCCCCCCACCTCGGAAGGACTCGACACATTCTCTAAAATCAATAATTCAAAAATTTCAGGATTGCTTGATAGCCCCTGTATCAGAATTATCAAAATGGGAAAAAAAAATAATAATAATAATCAACACAATGCTTGTCCCGGTAAATAATTAGGTTCGATTTAGGAATGCTACTTAATTAACGCTTTTAAATTTAACATCGAGAAATTTTAAATAATTTTAATGTTAGAGAAAATACTTTCAATATCCTATTAGTTGATAATAAACAGACTATTGGGGTTTCAAAAAAAATTCAAGAACATAGAGAGATACCTTTTCCTCAGCTTTTGGCTTGGCATTAGAGTTAGGTGAGGCTCCTTCTGCTCCACATGGCTTCAATGATCGCTCGGCGATTGAAGGAGTTGAAGCAGGGCTAGAAGGACTGCTAGCAGAACTAAGATTATATGGTGTGCTTTGAGTTCCCACATCTCTAGTACTCATCCCCTCCATTTTCTTCTCTGCAACACATAATTAATAAAAAATTTACAAGTTCAGGAGAGCTAGCGTAGATCAGATTAGAAGAAGATCCTAAATGAATTAATACCTGAAATTGGAAACCGGGCTGCATCATATTCTTGGAAAGCAACAGGGGGAGGAGGCTTAGTTAGGATGATATTTCGTGAATGATTTGAAGAATTATAAACAAGAGGAGCAGACATAGTAATAGTGTTTGTTAAATTCCTGAAGGATCTTGCACTAAGAGTTTTTGCAGACAAACACTCCATTGGAAACTCTCCTGAAAGAGGATTGCATATATATTTCTCAGCTTCATTCCACTTTGAGTTTAATGCAAACCCATCTGGTGATGAACACTCCCAGCTATTGTACACATTCCTTGCTTGCAATGCTGCACCCCCAAAAATAAAAAAAAAAATAAAAATAAAAAAACAACTTTGCTGTTTGTTAAAATTGATATCATCATAACATTCAACATGTTGAGTATTTTTTTTTTAAAAGAGAGGAGGGTAGGGAAAGCCTAAATCAATTTTTTTATCTCTTATCTCGCAGGATTCAAACTCGAATAGTCAGCCAAAGAAAATTGATTGCAAAACACTCAATCAAGCTTATCGGGGCAGTATGTTGTAACAAGTTAAACATCTCAAATGGGAAAAAAAATAACTTACCTTTGAGGGCAGTGGTGAATGAATAAGTTGATGGGTCAATTTCCTCTGCAAGTAAAATATATTTCAGAGAATTATTGGGCAAAAAAAATGAGTCAAGTTTGCATGAAAGAAAGAGAAGAAAGGGGCTTTCAGCGTTGGTTACCTCTTACTAAGGGGTAGCCAGGGGAAGAAGCAGTGCTAGAAATGGTGATATTTGATCTAAAAGACCTTGTGTCTTCTCTAAAACTTCTGATATTTGAACCTGAAAATCTTCTTGAGTTGGTGTTTTCACGACTAATCATTCTAGCTTTGAGAGCCCATTCTTTCAAATTGAAGCTGTCTGAAGCTGCAGCTTCATGATGATGATGATGACGATCTTGGCGTCGGGAACTATATGGAGATTGTTCCATAACAGAGGCCATGGGGCATGAATGATATGAAATGAAAATCTAATTTATAATAAAGGGCTTTAAAGTTTGAGCTTCTTTTTCTTGTTGATTTGTGCCTAAAATCAATAATTGCCATGTCAGAAATTCATGCATGCATGCATGAAGTAAGATAAAAGTGGTTTGGTCGTATTTGTGTTAGTGAAAATTGATGAGCGGCTAATACCCATATATTTATTGTCCTTCTATCTTAGTATTTTGTGTGTTATTTTGAGTTGTATGAGCGTTTTTATGTGTTTTGACTGTGTTCTGCAGGTTAAAATCATAACAGGACTCAAACGGACACTACGAGGGATGAAACGACAAAACTGGAGTCAATTTGAGCAATATTTCAGAGCCAATATGTGCGTCCTGAGGCTAGAAGCGCGTCTTGACGCGTGAAAGAACAAAAATCAGGCAGAGAGCAACATAACTAGGTGCATCGTGACGAGTCGACGACGATGATGTGCGTTACGACGCGCGACGTCCCCTATTCGTCCCAAATCCAATTTTAATGCGGAAAGACCCCACATACCTTCTATATAAGCATAAGTTCGTCTCAAACCCTAAAATAGAAGCCTCATAACATAATTTTGAAGCCTCATAGCATAGAAAAATAACTAGAGCAAGGCAATGACAAGTGTTTTAACTGACATTGGAGATTGCAAACGAAGACTGCAACGAGAGTTCTTTTTTCTCTAATTTATCTTTATGAGTTCTTATTTTGTATCAATGATTAGCATATTTTTATTGACTATCATGAGTAGCTAAACCATTATTTTATGATTGTAATGGATCTTAGGCATTTTGTTTAAGTTGAATCTTTTTTATTCTTTTGGATTTGTTATTGAATTATTTATTATTCTCTATATTGAATGCATGTTTTTATTATCTAGCCAACAATAGTCGTGGTAAATCGTTAGGAACTCAATGGAGGAAATTTGGATTAAGCCTTGGAAATAATAGCACATGATCTCATTCTTTTGAATAGATTTCCTTGTATGATAGACATATACCTGCAGAGCATGCGTAGCCAGTATTAGAACCCGACCTTAGTAAATTTGGTTTAAATTAATTAATATTAACATATAGTTAATTGGTTTAATCTAAATATATTTATCTGACCATCGAAATAGACTGGTAGATAGTTTAGTATTTTAGGTTAATAATTCATAATAACTACCTAATTGAATGAATTATATTTGAACTCACTATTTGCTTGCTTAGGTAAAGTTACAATCTTAGGTTCTTCTCGCATGTGAAGTTTATCTCAAAAATTACTATTTGCTCTTTATTTGATCTTTCAATTAATTTTATATTAATCAATCTCTCTCACAACCAATAGTTTAGTTTTAATATTAATAAGAGAAATAATAAATTCATGTGGGTACGATATCCGACTTTATGTCATTATATTACTTGAGCGATATGTGGGTTACATGCAGTATTAAAATGGCGATCAAATATCCACTTGAATTTTGTATTGATTTGAATTTTATGTTTTTAATAAATTGTGATTGATAATAATAATAATAATAATAATAATAATAATAATAATAATAATAATAATAATAATAATAATAATAATAATAATAATATAATAATAATAATAATAATAATAATAATAATAATAATGTGGATGCTGGAATTCGGCCGAGGTCCACAATCAGAATTTGTAGGTTGGGGGCATTAGCGATCCTGCAAGACAAAGGTAGAGTGAGCGGGAGTAGACTGTCCACCGGTGTGGTGGGTGCCGGGGGCACTCCGACGCTCAAGTCAGTCGTATGAAATGAGCAGTGAATAAGTAAAATGTGAAAGCAAGATTTGTTATTACCTTAACCTTCTTTGGGTGGCCGTGAGGGCGGAGCAAAGTGTTTAGAAAATGTGAAGCTCTGAGAGTTTGTGTCAGAGAGCAGAGGCTTGTATATGAGAAGTAATGCTTGGATTGAAGAACTCTGACTTGACTGCCATGTATGCTGAGTTACGTATCCTTTTATAGATTTGAAAGAGGTAGCTTTACAGCTGTAACAGAAGCTGTATAGGAGACCCACAACGTGCTGTGATTTCTGGAAATGGGGTCTCTCACATGTTTATTGTTTATGCTTTTGGTGGGAAGATAATTTGCATGTGGAGATATATTCTTTGTTGGGAAAAAGAGAGAAACGGTTAAAGAGGTTTGTCCTTTTATTTTGTAAATGGTTTAGAGTTTAATGGGCTGAGTTATCTTTTTGGGCCTCACCTGGTGTTGGGTTCGAAGTGAAATGACGGTTTTGCCCTTGGACCAAATTTGGCCCATACAATAATAATAATAATAATAATAATAATAATTTATTATTATATTATTATTATTATTATTATTATTATTATACGGGCTATAAAAAATTATAAAAAATAATAATAATACAATTCAACTCACCATTGTGTTTAAATTCTTAAAATATATGAGTGAACGTATTTTGTAACTTTTGATATATACTATTAAAAGTGCTATTAAATAAATAAAGTTTTGTTTTATTGTTTTTTAGAGAAAGAACTTTTATGGTATTTGAAATGATAGTTTCCTGACATTTTTGGGGAAAAAAATCAAATTCTTTTAGAAATTGTTTAATAGACAAATAAAAGACAGAAGACTAACAAAACGGCACCTTTTTGGTGCCGTTTTGTTTCTTTAAAGTTTAAAATTAAAACGAACCTTATTTAGTAAGAAGTTTCAAATTTTCATACTGAGTGCTTCTGTTTAAACATGCTTCCTAGTATTTTATTATTTTATCTTTTGAAAGAGACTTGTCAAACGGCACCTTCAAAGCATAAGATTTATTGAAGTATATATAGTTTTTTTTTTTTTTTTTTAAAAATACATAATTTATATCTTAATTTATGAGACTATCATCATTTAATGAGCTATGTATCATTATGACATTAATAATAGAAATAAAATAAACTAATACCTAACATATATTAAGTATTGATTGGCTATCACTTAGGATACATTTGGATATAAAAATTCTATAATAGTTAAATGAAGTCAAGTTCCGTCATGTTAAATTCCAAAATGTAATGTTAGTATAACTGTAATGTAATTTTTTTTTTTAATGATAATATTCACTAGAACAGAACCTAAGCTTTTTATTTACCTTCAGAACAAACTAAATATTAAAACTGCAAGAAAATATTACTTAAGGGTATTGAGGTCAAATTTTGAAATTTACTTTTAGGTAATGAATGATACTGATTACTGATTCAATGGAATAAATGAAATTGCACAGCCTTGATTTCAAAACTATTTCCCTCTTTTGACACCTCCATTCTAGCCTACCATGATCTTGACACGTGGAGATCTCAATCCGGGCAAGGCCCATATGATCATTACTTTCCGGGAACATGGGGTTTTCAAGTTGACCTGCTGGATATCACTGTAGGGATGTTTTCAAAATGGGTCTGTTTGTAAAGAGATGAAAAAGTAAAGGTGTGTATGGCAATAAATTGTGAGATTTTTTTTTTTTTTTTTTTTTTAAAAATATTAGAAATTCTGCCGTTAAATCATTTGACATGTGCTTAAACGGAGTAAATAAAATTCATGATTATCCTAGGCTCTTATCAAAAACATATCCATGGATTCGAATACAAGAACTCAAGACGAGCGAGGAAATTTTGTTAAAATGTGGCTGATATTTACTACGGTGTGTGCATGTGCAAGTGGTATGTGATGTGATTGTCACCATCCACCTAGCAAATGGGTGAAACGTGGGGCCTTAATCCTCAGTCGTCTCTCAAAATGGAAGCAGAAGGGCGGGTCCCAAGCTAGGGGCTAATCATGGCCGTCAGTTTTGTCTGATGTGAATGCAATGTAAGTGTCAACTGATAGTGAAAGGGTTGCTTGTGAGTTGTGAGGGGCAGAAATTGGGTCCATATTTTATTCTCTAAAGTTTTTATCAGAATTAGATTTTTTTTACGTGACTAGTCTCTATCTTTTTTTTATCTAGGAGCTGTCATAAGTAACGGATTTTTTTAGATAAGATGTAGTGGATGATTACACTTTCAATGTAGATTGATTTTAAATTAAAGTTTTTATTTAATTATAGAGTATATTTATCACTATTTTTAAACCCTCATATAGCGTCATGTGGCGGCTCATTATTAAATTCTATTAAATTATAATTAAATTAATATCTATTAAATAAGAAACCTATAACAATAAGAATACATTAAATTACAAAATTAAAATCTCTCAAAATTAGTTTTATTATTAAAATTAAAATAAGAAACATATTATAAAACAAAAACATAATCTCATATTAAAATAAGAAACCTATTAACTTAATACATGACACCTAATCTCTAGAATAATTTTTATTATTAAAATAAGAAAATTATTATAATATACAAATATAATCTCTGATTAATATAAAAAACATATTAATTTAATTAAAATTAATTAATAAGAAAACTATTATAAAATAAAAACATAATCTCTTATTAAAATAAGAAACCTATTAATTTAATATGTGGTATCTAATCTCTAAAATTAATTTTTTATTATTAAATTATAAAATTAAAATATCTCTAAAATTAATTTTTTATTTTTAAATTTATAAAATTAATATATATATATATATTAAACATTTTTAAACTTACTCTCGCGCCACACAACAACCCACTATTAAATTATAAAATTAAATTAATAAATGTATCACTATAGCATCACCTGAAGGCTCATTATTAAATTCTATTAAATTATAATTTAATTAATAAATATATTAAATAAAAAAATTTATTACAATAATGATACATTAAATAGAAAATTAAAATATCTCTAAAATTAATATTATTATTAAAATTAAAATAAGAAACCTATTATAAAATAAAGACATAATATCCTGTTAAAATAAAAAAAAACTATTAATTTAATACGTGCCACATAATCTCTATAAAAAAAAAATTTATTTTTAAATTATAGAATTATAATATCTCTAAAATTAATTTTTTATTTTAATTTATAAATTTAAAAATAATATATTATTAAAATAAGAAACTTATTGTGATATGAAAATAGAATCTCCTTTTATTATTAAATTATAATATTAAAATTTATCTATAATTTATTTATTAAATTATATAATTAAAATAAGAAACATATTATTTAATTAATTAATTAATAATAAATAAGAAATCTATTATAAAATGAAAACACAATCTCTTATTAAAATAAGAAATCTATTAATTTAATATGTGACATCTAATCTTCACAATTATTTTTTATTATTTAAATATAAAATTAAAATATCTCTAAAATTAATTTTTTATTTAAAAATTATAAAATTAAAATAATAATTATTACAATATAAAAATGGAATATCTTATTTATTATTAAATTATAAAAATTAAAATATCTCTACAAATTTTTTACTAAAATTAAAATAAGAAACCTATTACAATATAAAAACACAATCTCCTATTAAAATAATAAATTTATTAATTTAATTAATTAATAATATAATTTCTTATTATTAAATTATAAAATAAGCCCCATTAAAATTAAAAATATATATGTGGTATATAATCTCTTAATTAATTTTTCATTACCTATTACAATAAAGATATATTGTAATCTTCTATTAAATTAAAAAAACATACGTGACACATAATCTTTATAAATAATTTTTATTATTAACTTATAAAATAAAAATAAAAAACATATTACAATATTAAAACATAATCTCATATTAAAATAAAAGTCATAAATACAGTCATCTACAACAACTATCCAATTTTTTAATTTTTGGATCTATTATTATTTGTTATTTTACTTTTGAATTATTTTTATAAGTTTTTTCATAATTTTTTTTTATTATTTATTGTGTTTCATGATGCACACTCTGATTATTAGTTATTGTACAGTGACAATTAAGATTTCAAGTTCGATAAGAAAATTTAAGCTTAAATTGAATAAATTACATTAAATTTTATTGGAATTCATCTGAAAGAAAATTAAATATTTTTAAAATTATTTCTAACTAGAAATATGATTTCAAATGATACAGTAAGATGAGAGAAAAACTTTAATGTGAATTAGAAACATTATTTGAGATTTGATAGACAAACAAATGAGACATATATATTAAGTGTAAGTAAATCAATTATCTCATTTAAACTATAAAACCAAATAGAACCGGATAATTTATAAGATCAATACCTAAAATAATATTAAAATTTTTGTTAAAATATGAAATTACAGTAAAAAATGTGCTCAATACGCACAAAGTCTTGGCCTTATACTAGTTAAATTATAAAATTAAAATAGCTCTAAAATTAAAATTAATACTTGTCACCTTTTTTTTTTTTTTTTTTTCCATTTTATATTTTTTTAAATCATTATTAAAATTTTTGTTATGATATAAAATTATAGTCAAAGATGTACTCAATCAGTACAAAATGTGGACCAACACTAATTTATTTAAATATTCTAAATATAAAATGAATTTGAATTCAATGTTGAATTGAACTTTAGTTTTTTTTTTTATATAACATTTTGTATTAATAGTAATGAACTGTTAAGATTTAATTATATATAATTTTTTTATTTATTAAAAACCAATCACAAATTATAAAATACTCAACACAAATCCAGCATCAAATCTAAGTTCATATAAAATTCACAACCATGATGATAAAATATCGCCACTGGACTCTTGGCCTATGGTGAACTCATACTCTTCCACCAAGTTCGAGTAATACATGTCCCTTAATTTTCAAAGCAGATTTCTCGCTATATTTAAGTGAGAGTAGATATCTCATTTCAATTCTAATGCGGCATAAATATTTATATTCAGTATCTCAATAAATTTCAGATTGTATATTGTAATAAGAAGGTGATAAAACATCTAATAGCGTCCAATTAAAATCTTTTGTATTGGTTGCTCTTGCTTGCTAATAGATTCAGTTGAACTCAATTAAACCTCAGTAGTTCTAAACTACTTGGACTTTTCTCGCGAATCCTAATCCAATTTTCATATCAGCAATTTAAAACATATTTTTCTATTTTCCTTCCCATGGTCTTTTCAAAATTTTACAATAATATCAAAACATTCTACAAATTAATCTAACCATATACAAAATTTCACAAGGGATGATATGTTGCAAGTAACGAAGGAAAGCCAACACAGCAAGCAGATTAGATAATAAAACCACATACACTTCATGAAGGTGATACATTGGGGCTTGTGTTGGATATAAGTCGAACTTCGTATAGATTATCATCATCTCCCTTCCCTGTAGCCAAATGTTACTCAGGATGATCCCAAAAAGATTTGGTTTATAAGCAATTCATACAAAAAAAAACAAAAAACAAAAAAATAATTAAAAAAAAAAAAAACTCATGCTTTACATCTTTCAAGTATATGTTTTCAAATCAAAGCATTAGTGTGTAAAACTCACCAACTTCAGCTGTTATCCCTGGTCCGAAGAATGAAGTAAATTTTGCCTGAAATACAAGATTGGAACATAGAATTTATTATCTATTTCTTGCTCGTTGTTCATAAATTGAAAATTCACAACCAAACTTACAAGTTGCAATAACCTTGAGCATTTGTATAGAACTTTTAAATATATGAATAATTGACAGCGGAAGAAACAGAGACGAGAAGAACCTATCTTAAAACAAATAATTGTAATATGTTTTACCTGTCTTTTTTCAAAATCTGACAATGTCAGTGCTTTTGCCTCAAATACCAAGACCAGACAGTATTTACCATCTTCGGTGACCTAACACATGGTAAAAAAATAACGATATAGTAAGTTTGGTGTGGTATAACATGAAACTTAGCTAGTAAGGCCTCTGTTCAAATGACCTCAAGCAAGTACGGTGTAAAAATGAAGAAAAAGCATTAGGAGTTGAATGTCAAAGTTTGATAACCTCGAGCAATCTACTCATTATTGCTTTATAATGGAGGATGTGTCCAATCTTTCGTGCAATATGATTATGAATAAAGAAAAGACTTTATTTGAGTAACCTATTCATAGATCTAGAACTAACAGAAATCAAGATAATGATGATTTCAGAAGCAGCAGACATGCAATGTTCAATTATTTAGGAATTTTTTTTTGAGATAAGACAATCAAAACATTAATGTTTGAAGCTAAAGTGAGATAAACATACTTCTTCACGAATCATTTGTAGAATAGGTGCATTCCTCCGTGGAACTCCTCCACCCTGGAATGCCAAGCATAAAGAACTGACATTAGAGCACAAAAGCACAATTTCAAAGGCAGAAAGATGCTTCTGAATTTTGAATGCACCATAAATATAAATGCTCATCAAGTAGTAAGGGGTGTGTCTTAAGTAGCACCATGACAGCACGAGGATAATCAGTGACCGCAAATTAACATGAAGGGGAATTGTCAATGTGTAAAAGACGTAGCAATTGAATATACATTTCTATGCATTTATTACACCCCCATCCCCCCTTTTGTACTAAACACTTTTTTTTTTGAAATCGTTGGAAACTCCGCAGCCAAACCACCCCTTCCGGGCTTAAGCGGAGCAGATAAAACCCCTGGCTATCCCAGTCTCTTACAAGAAACGCACTCCCTGGATTCGAACCCACAGAGTTAGCCGATGCTTATTCCCCAGATACCGTCATTGCTTCTTCTCCGGAGGCCCTGACTCACCCTCCGTGGACGAACCTTGCGGAGGAACCCTTGGGTTTTCGGGGCATTGGACAATTTTATACTATACACATGTTCTCAAAACATGAAATCCACAAGTAACAGAATATTACCAGGCCAAACTGGAAAATCCTTTTCAATGCCTCATCCAGATGCTGCTCATCCCCATAACGAAATCTTATAACATCATTCCTGACCTAATCAAAGCTATGAAAAAGTCAATTCATACATTACATTTATTAAGATAATATGCACGAGAGGATAATATGCATCTCATGTTTTGTGTATATAAGTTATCAAGATATACAGCATCTGTAAGCTTTAGTCAGCACAATGAACATAAGCCCTAAATATTTGTGATGTTGAAATCATGGAAAGAAATAAAAAGGTCATGCTTCTTTATTGATAAATTCTATTTCTCAATTAAAACCTTGGAACTCCATTAGAATAATTCAGAGTCTCCAAATTTTCCATCATAAAAAACAGGCCACTTGGGGCTTCAATTAGAAAATAACAGAGTTACAATTTAATATCAATGCCATCATCAGCTGACAGTGGAAAGGAAATAATTATAGCAAAACAAGCAGACAATCATATGATTGCTATAGAATGTAAATCTCTGTAAGCATGGAGATATGAATATCCTATTCAGATGGTCAATAACACTAATGAATTCCATTTGGTGATTAAATAGCCTTATCAGTTATCATCCATGAATTAAAAGAGAAAGAATTCAGAATTCTTTCCTGATAAATTTTGGTGAAGAAGCAAGCAAGATTCATGCAAGTACCTGTTTAAGTATCGGAGTGGCACACGTTTCCCTTAAACTTTGAGCATCAGAATAAGTCAAGCATGGCACTGGCTTGAGTTCTGCATACTGCAAAACACATAAAAGTGCTACAACTTGATAAAGGAACTAAAATACAAAACTAATAATTTACAACTTCCAATAAATTAGCTATAATTGTAAAATCTTATAAAGGCATTATAGCAGCACCAAGCAAGGCATTGAAAAGAGATTAAGCATCTGCAAAATGTGCTGGCATTAGTGCTTCCCATTTACAAGCTAGAAACTTTTACCTTAAGTGCCATTCCTATTATGGCAAGGGGGAATCCATACGTGAGCATCAATGCCGACCATTCAGATCCAGGGAGGATATTGAAGTATGCCCCAAACCCGTACCTGTAAGTTCAACACTTATCAGCGCAAATTCGAAATAAGACTTCAGAGCAAACGGTATCATCCAAGGTTAATGCACTTACGACAAGAGTGAAACTCCAAGACCCAATCCAATAACACCAAATGAAACCTGCAAAGTTTAGCATCGCCATAATGTCACTCTATCCCATCGTACCAAACATGCATATTATAATATGATGATACAAGATTCCTATTCTTTGCAGACATTAGCATTTTGCTAAAATTTAAACCAACAACTCTTCATACCGCAAATTAACTAGCATAATTAATCCATTGAAATTGATTTAAAAAAAATTATCTTGTAGCTACTCTATGTACAGAGAATTCACAGTACACATGGTAACCAAATTCGAACGTGTGCATCTGAATATGAAACAACGAAACATCAATAATTTTGTGTGTTTCTAAACATTACTTTTCGAATTCTCAAAAAAAAAAAAACTAATTTTCTAAGTTTCTAACGGAAGTTGTTAGAATCGAACCTTAGCGAGAGTGAATTCGTCATCGGAAACAAGCGTCTTGTTAGCAGAGGAGGTGGTAACCGAGGACGGTTGCGTTGAATCAGCACCTTTGGCGACGAAGGAGGCGAGGTTTAAACGGTGTCGTTTCGAGGTGAGAAGAGGAGGCGGGTCGAGAGGATGAATCGAGAGGAAGCAACGGTGGTGATTGAATTTGGATAAGCCTAAGTGACGATCATCATAATGCCGTGAAAATAAAACTGTTGCTCTTGTTAAAGTAAGCGCTTGCATTGCTATTTGGCTTTTTATTTTTTTTATTTTCTCACTAAATTGTTTGTGAAACTCACCGTTTTATCTTTACGAGGAAGATGAACGAGAGGCTGCAGTTTGATGAGCTCTTAGTCTCAACCGCCAAAACAAAGTGCTTACGTGTCGCTATTTTCAATCTTATAAAGAGGATTTTATCATTTGAATCCTTACATTTTTGTGTTTTATTAAAAACATAACACAGTCATCAAGAACCATAACATGTACTGGCAACATCTGAGTCTGAGAAGCTACGTACGCCAAAATTACACAAACATTTTTAGGTAAATCATACAATTCATCACATACAAAGTACAAACAACATTGATCTTCAGAATGAACCAAACAAACACATCAAAAATATATCCAAAGTACTAGCTTAAGCTCATTCCTAGCCATTCTCAGTAGCTCCCATGAATATGATAAAAGGTTTCATCTTGATCAGTTTAATCAAAATCAAAATCAAAATGCAGGAACATAATTGTTCTGGACACCGAAATTGACAAATCACTATTACAACTCTTCTACGACTATAAGTTCGTCTCAACACTAACGATTGTATGTGAGTTGGAATTCGGTGAGTTGGTATTTTTCTGCACTCGAAGCCTTCTTGCCCTGTGCAAAGGAAAAGAAGATCACAGTGGTAAAACATGCTAACGAGTAAACAAGAACACAAAACAAATTATTATCAGATGAAACATATCCTTCTATGCGTATAATATTATAAACTAAAGCAAGATATGTAGCTGCATTGAATACTTGCAGTTGCAAATACACTAACCTTTTTGAAGAGATGTATTTCTCAACTGCGGGTACTTGATCAGCATCATAGGCAAACCATTTTTCTTTGGGTGAAACTGCATCTGGGGTTCCCTCCACATCTGGTCATTGATGAATTTTAAATGCGTAGCTTATTCATATACTCGGATTATTCATACAAGTCTACTGTGTTTAAACTGACCTTGAAGCAAAATAGCTGGTTCACCATTATAGCCTTTTAACCTCCAAAAGGCGCGACCATTGTCTTCCAGTATAATAGGCTCTGTTCTAACAGCATCAGTTCTTTGTTTCTCTACAATATAAATACATGGTTAAACACGGACATGATTACATGAATCCTTCTCTGCATTAGAGAATTACCAATTTTTTAACTTAACAATTTCTGAGAGAAATATACCATAATTTAAGTCAAGAAAACGTAAAAGAAACCACTTGATCACCCCGCAGTCTTTATAATAATATATGTAAAAAGAACAGAGTATCTAGAAACACTATATGAGATGATTTAAGGAACTAAAACCAGAAAACATGAACTCACTAATGGACGCCATGCCCATTGCCTCCACCATCATGGAATGTGCCTCAGCTGCTCTCATCTTTATCTCTGAAACAACAGCTTCATGCTCGGAAACTGACAAGGGAGCGCCATTAGCGATAATTGCTTTGGCCACCTCATCTTGCAATTTCTGCTTCAACTGTTTTTCCTGCACTAAAAAAGAACAAAGTTTCACCAAAATCACTGCAATAACAGCATTACTTTACCAAAATATCAATTTCCATGTCACCTTTTCTTTTGCCGCAGTAACTTTTTCTCTTGATTCTTTAGCTTTTTCAACAAATTTTGAATTTTGATCATCAATCCAACTCCTCAGAGGTCTGAAATTAGTTTAATTTAAAAGAAAGTCCCAGCATTGTATCACTGACTATCACACAGAGGAAAAAAAACTCAGGAAATAAAATCAAAGATATCAACATTATGTTTTTGTTTACTTACGTGGTGCCTAAAGCTTCATCACATAAAAAATTCAAGAGCTTAAGCTTTTTCGACCCATCTAACTGATCATATCCATCACCACCACTATTGAAACACTCAGAGGGAATATCATTCAATGGACATTTGGATTCAGAGACGCATTTTCCAAAAGCCTGCAACCATGAATTGTTTCCACTTGTTGAACTTAATGGAGACCTAAACAGTAAAAAATGCAGATAGTAACTATCCCAACCCAGTACAAGGAAAAACAATCAAGTTTATACTAAATTTATTAAGAAAAGTACTCTTCTCCCATATCCTCCTGTATCAAAGACAACAATTGGATATGAATTTGGACCATTGGGAAGCATAGTCCTCGACGCCTACTTCGCCCACCCATCAATTCTCTAATAATACTCTCAGCTTCACCTTTCTTCAAATCCAGGACCTAATGGCATTACATGCATGAGAAGGGGAAAAAAGCCAAATTGGCGAATGCTTAGCGTGGTTTATTTTCTTGCATTTTGAAGGAATAAAATATTAAATGAAATGATTCCAGAAACATTATAATCAAGAAATCCTTGATGTTAGTTTTCAGATATTAGGATTAGGAGGATGATCATCTTAAAAATACAAGACATCAAACAGAAGACATAGTTCAATTATCATTGACAACTAATATTATTAGAATAACAAGCAAAACACACTCTCTTTTCCTCCATTAAAATCTCCATTTAAGCATACCTTCCCAAAAGCTGCACAAAATTCTAAGAATTGCAATGCATGTCCAATATCATCAGGAGGTATCTTAGCTTCAGCTACAGTTGTTAAAGTGGCACCCTGAGGCAATAGAACATCAGCAGCAAATTCTTTGTCCTGAATTTTGCTGATACACTTCTTAATTCCACAAGATTCAGAAACTGCCTCAAGATTGGATCCAGTGTTATCATTTTTAACCCCATTTGGAGCTTTTACATTCTCAAGATTCCCAATATCATTTTCATTCGTCTTCCTTTTTTTCTTTGGCTTTTGAATCTCAGAAACCTCCTCTGAAATTTTAAGCTTCTCTTTCTCAGAAATTTCTTCAGAAACTTCGGTATTTTTTGGGCTCTTCTTCCTCAAAGAGACATTATCATCTCCATTGATACTAGGGAATTCCTTCCCTTTCATCTTCTTTGATTTCTCTTTTCTCAAGCTTGGTGATAAACTCTGAGAATTCAAGTTTGAATCACCGCCTCCATCAAAAGAATTTTCCATTCCTGGTTTTCTTGACAAAGAAACTCCAGGATCCTGACAAAAGCATGAATTTACACATGAGCATGTAAAAATAATTTTTATCATCCACAAACCCTAGAAACTGAGATCTGCTGCAATTAATTAAGCTACCAAAATAACAAGTACTTTTATTACCTTTTTCAAAGTAAGCGATTTTTTCGGTGAAACTGTCACGTCTTCAGCAATCTTCTTCTCATTTATCAAATTATCATATCCTTTAATTTGAAGCATTTCAGAAACTGATGAAAACCCAATTGATTTGGCTGTTTGCACCAGTTGACCGGTGGGCTTGTGACCCCTTTTCTTCCTAATTACATATTATTCTGTTAGACCTGCTTCTTACTAACAGTACCAATCAACATCATCCCTAACAAAAAGAGTATGTTATTCCATACTTACATGCAGAAGCTACAATTGCAGATGCCTCTACACTTGGGGCAATTCCAATCATCCAACAGAGCCACATCTTCTGCTTTCTCTCCATATCTATTTCAACACCACCAAAATGTATTTTCCAACAAAACATTTTTAAAAAATGCCCAATAAATTTTGAATACAAGATTTGTACAAAGATCACAGCACCAACTCTAACCTGTTTAATAAGCACTTGTGACAAAACTTAATTGTGCATTGTTTATCCTTTTTCAGAATCTTACAAGCTGCCACAAAGTCCATTGTTTTTTGCCGGCACTTCAACATTTAACCAAAGACGCATTCAATACCACCAAAAATCAATTACAGAAAAATATATGTAAAACAACATTCAAGTGTCCATTACAATTCTTTCCTAAACAATAACTAATTTACTATACATCTCACTTCAACATTTAATCGAAAGATTCTCGACAAAATACATAGTCAAAAACCAAAACAAGAAAGAAACTAATTAAATAAAATAGTTGCCATGTAACCGAAAATTGAATGAGACCATCACAAATATTCTCCAAAAACTAACAAATTAACTTTATTAATCAGCCCATTTACTAATGAGGTTTAATCTTTCACTCACTTCATTTTCCACACTTCTCACTAACCAAACAAAACAAGCATTAAATAAAGGGGGAAGTGAAATTGAGAATAATTGTTAAAGCCTCTTCAACTAACAATTATTATTAATTTCACTTTACTTGACAGTATCTTCTGTGTAGAGATAAACTCAAATATTGTTATTTTTATGTGTCATATAAACAGAAATATATTCAAGCAATTTCCAATTAAACTCTTTCCTAGATCAACTCTTTACAGTTTACTATAAACAAAATGGAAACCATCTATTCACAGATCCGAACCATTGGAAGAAAGAGAAAAGTGCCATTAAAACTTCCCATGTTTTCTCATCAACCAAACAGAACAGAAAATAAAAATCATTAGTGCTATAATTTCATTTTCCCATAATTTCCCACCAACCAAACAGAACAGGAAACAAACTAACTGGGTCATTTCAATTTCAATTATAAAGAAAGAAACCTGGTGACAGGTTTGTCCATTCTCAGAATCGTAGATTCTGCTACCGTGAACGCGAACTCCAGGGCACTTAGTTCTCTTCGATTCTCTCCCTTTCTCTTTCTCCTTCTTGGCAGCAGGAGAATCGGCGGCGGCGACTTTGTCTTTGGAAGCAGAACTTGAAGCTACGGGCATTGTTTATGGAATCTTTCTTCTTCTTCAGGTGATAGAAGTACGTGTCTAGCT